>VYZT01062056.1:0-223033 GCA_013400735.1 Pomatostomus ruficeps | reverse complement strand
GGGCGGGCGCGCTCGGCCGGCCCCGCGCATGCGCCCCGGCGGGGCTGGCGGCGGGCGGCTTTGTTAGGCGCTGCTGGCGCAGGGGGACACAGGGCATGAATTAAAGATGAAACGTCAGCCCCAACTTCGAGTGCTGCTAAGGACCCCGAGAGCTCTGAAACACACAGTAATGTCCGCTGTTGGCTGATATGCCGGCTAATTTTGGAAACTTGCAGCACTTACTGTCAGCCAGCATGTTTACTGTAAATTTCACTTGTTCCGTGACTTTGCTGTGTTATGCACGGCATGCATTTATTCAGCATCAGGTGCAGGTTACTCTATAGCTCTTTCTAAATTTTTTACATCCAAGATTTGGATGTAAAAAAACTGGTAGTTTCTTGTGTCCCTTAACTTGCTGCTAGTGCACGATTACATATAACCTTTTTACTGTATTTCCCATCGTTGTACAATGAGAACAGAGCATGCATTCAGAGAAATCAAAAGTAACTAACTTTTGACCTATTCAGAAACACATTTCAGTTGCTGTACTCCTGAACATAATTTTGGCAAGTGCCTCGTAGGCCAGGCTTCCAGTCTGCAGCAGAAAATAATTAACAGAGTACAGCTCATGATGCTTGTGTCTCATAATAGATATCTTTGTATGCAGAAGGCCTGATCCGGAGCAGGCTGACACACGCGGAATTGTGTTGCTGTTGCTGTGAGCTCTTCATTGGCTCAGCTGGGAAAACAGCAACGTGGTGTACAGGTGTTTCAAGGACAGAAGAGGAATTTGTGAATGAGTTCCTAGAAAAGATGGTCTGAACTGTGTTTATCTAATCTCATTTTCTGCATTGTTTATAATCTGTAGCTATAGGAATCATTGTAAATTTGGGGTTTTTTAAATTATTCTGATAAAAAGAGTACATCTGTTTGAAACCTTGCCTCCCTGTCTTGCTTTCCTTGTCTTCTGTCCTTTTCTCTGTGTTTCTAAGGAAAATAAATGGTTGTTCTGTTAGGCACTGAGATGACCAGAAGGCACAGAAAAAAAAGGGCTGTAATATTTACTCTACTGAAGTAAATGGGAGAACTGCTACTGATTTCACTAGGGACAGTATTTCACCTCAAGTCTTTCTGAAACTCATTTGAGTATCCTGCCCACTCATCCATGCCTGCTTCATTGTTAGGAGCTGAATCCTTATTCTCCTTGTGACAGTGACATTGCCTGTGACAACTGCCGGGAAGCAGCGTGATGGCAACAGTAAACAGACTGCGTGGTTGTGTATATTGGCAAAAGCAGAATTATTTATGTGAAAAGGTCCTCATGGTCATTAAGACATAGAGTTGATGGCATATGGCCTGCGTGTGGAAAACTGTATCTTGCATCGCAGTGTCTAAAAATATCAAATATAAAGCTTTTTAGTGCAAATACATTGCACCCTACGAGACAATGCTGCCTTTCCACCTGCGTGCTTTAAAGAGAATTTCCCAGGACTGTAGGGTTTTTTTCTCTCAATGGGTACAGCACTGGCAGCAATGTGGCAGGACTGACCTGTGAACCCCCAGACAGGACTTGGGATCTCAGGGTGCCCTGTAAGGGAAGAATTAGAGGTGGGAGGGGAGCTGCATCCTGAGTCCTGGGTTTGGAACCAGGCATGCTGAGGAGCTGTCCTGACTCCAGCCTGCAGGTAGCCTTCAGTTGGATTCCATCCCAGCTGCTTTGTAAGAGCAGTGTCGTGGTTTTGAAATTGGGGGTCAATACTGGGTAAGAAGACCTAAGGATAAGGGATGTCCTCTTGGGGTTTTTGGGAGGAGAGTTAGTGTTGGGTACATGACAGGCATCTGAAAACAGACTGACGTACACAAGCATGTCTGCTATCGTTGGTAGTACAGCAGTTTCTAGAAGATTCATTGGGGTTGCTTTGGCTGAGGTGGTGTGCAACACGACATGCACATGTAGAGGGCAAATGAGGAAACACGGGCACAGGAGTGCAGTGACTTGTCCAAGGTTACACAGTCGGTCACTGACATAATCAGGGCCACAACCAAGGTATTCTGAGATTCAGTCCAGTGGTTTATGCTGAATCTCATTTGCTCTAATAGGATTACTTACATGTTTAAAGTAAAGCATGTGCTTAAGTGCTTTGCTGGATCAGGGCCATATTTGATAAGTTTTCAGTGCTGATGTGAGAGTACATAACTTGACCCTGCATGTGTCTGGCTGGCGGTGGTTCGGGATAACAGCGATCTACTTCTGCTTCATGGGATTGCAAAGTGAAATCATGGCTTGCCCGCTTCTAGAAGAATCCTGCTGCAGTATACTAAAAAAAAAACCACCAAAAAGGAGCTATAAAAATTACAGAAAGTTGAAAGAGACCAGCTGTTGTAAAACATTCTGCTTCTGTTTTGAGCCCTTTTATGGTTCTGCAGATGGAGAATGATTTTGGACATTCACTGCAGTTGAGTAGTTTTTTTTAAACAAACTTTTTCACTTATTGAGTAAATTATATGTCTTGTACTAAAAATATTTAGGGAACTAGTATTCATCCTGGCATATACTTTTTTTTTTTTTTTTGTTAAAGGAACTGTAATTCTTATAATGCTATTTGGAAAAAGTGAAACTCCAAAACCTAAATACATACAGCTCAGTGCTTGAGTTATCATATTAAATTCCAGAATCCTTACTTCATTATTTAGCTGCCTACATTTTATAATGTTTATCTCTACTACACAGATTGTCCTTGAAGGATACAAATTTCAAACATCCATACCTTAATTTAGGCACTACCATACGTATGAAATTGTCAGAGCTTGACGTTTCTGGCTGAAATATTTTTCATTTTACAAAGGAAGCTCAGGAAGTTTATCTTGTTCTTCCAGGGGTAAAGCAAAGACAGCAGTAGTTTAATAGCAGCTGAACTGGGGCTCTAAGTCATTCCTATTAGTGTGTTGTTAGGAAAACATGGATTAGAGTTATGCAAATGATTTAAAATTACTCTTCTTGCAAATTTCTTGTGGCTCTATATGCATGGGTTTTCCTCTCCTGCAGCAGATGGTGAGAGACAATGGGTGCATGGATGTTGCTAAGACAGAAAGCTCCATGTTCACTCCTCAGCTGCCCTGCAGAGATGCTCGGTTACATCTGGGCTCTGCTCTGGGGCAGGCAGGGCAGTCTCAGCTGCTGTGTGCTGTGCTCCTGGGTGTCCACAGCCTGGCCAGGACACAGGTGGCCCCAGCTGATGGGAGAGGGCCACGAGGCACCAGGGAGCTCCCGAAAAGTAGAGATGTGTAGCAGAGACATAAGTACAGGTCTTGTTGGAGACAGTTTAGGCAAGGGATTAGGAACTTTCTGTTGCCCTATCAGCTCAGTAAATGACATTTTACCTTCAGTATTTTCCATTGATCTTCTGGCACATGTGGCAAGTGTGTTGAACAGCCAACCCCTGCCTCAGATATCTCCAAACCTCAGGACTAGGTAGGCAACTACTACTAGGGAGCAAAAAAGTTCCCAAAATATTGGGCTGTGCAGTCTAGCACTAACATAGTTGGATATGATTCCTTTTCCCTGGAAGAGGAAGTGAAATGGTCATATGAGTATGTCCACCAGAATGAAAATTATATCTTGTATCATCACCCCACCTTGCATTATGCTGTTTTCCAGGCACAATCATCCCTGAGGTTTTTCTGAGGTAGCTGAAGAGCTGGCTGTGAAAGGTAACCCCTGTATGCCACAGGCAGCAGCTGTGCCAGAGCCTGTGGTGCTCACAATGAGCCCCTCTAATGGTGATACTGATGGGATGCAGTGTTCAATTTTTCTGTTGCTCAGAAAATGCAGTTCCTGTACTGAATGTACCATTTGTTGGTTGAGAGTTGATTGTATACAAAACACACTTTGTAGAAGTCAATTTTTAGAAATACTTTTTAGACGTTTTCATTAGAGTGGGTTACAACCATATTAGTAAGATGGTTGCAGTAAGGTACAGTAATGCATGAAGAGTTTGCATTTAATGCATGGAGATATTCAGAGTACTTAAGGTATGTCTGGAAGTAACTAGGGTGGGGTTTTTAAAATAATGACATTTTGTAGCAAACACAACTCTGGTGTGTGTGCACCTTGGACGTGGAGACCCATTTTACCCCTCTGGCTCTGGAGTAAGGAAACATTGACCAAATCCACCAGGATGACAAGACCCTCACTCCCATGGCATCACCCATAGTACACCATGGTGTACTTCACAGAGAGGTGGCCAGTCCAGCCTAACCTTATAATGAATCACTGTGAATTTATAATGAAATCTAAAATAGAGGCACAGGAAATAACAGCCTCTATTATTTGGCAGGTACTCGAGAGGAGGCTCTCAGTTGTGTGATTCATTTGTTGCAGTTTTGTGCAGTGTTTGACAAAGCAAGGCCAGTCAAACTGTGACCTGTGGTTTGTGCTGCAGCTTTTATTAAATTTACAGTTAATACATGCCTGTATATTTGTTGAATTCTGATACTCCCTAAAAACCTAAGTAATGTTTTTGAATGATGATGATCAAATTCAAGAGGAGAAGAATTTGTACAGCACTAATCCTACCTTTTTATCTGTAATCGCATTTCTTCTGCCGTAAAATTGAGTACTGTTACACAGACCTAATGGCAGGGTTGAATTTTCAAATGCTTCACACTCTTATCTGATAGCTGTGTTCTGTACTGTTACCTGTCTGTGTGATGTATTTATAGAGTGCCAGTCACCACAGTATCTTTGCAATGATTGCTACCAAAATTGAGAACTCTGAGGTGAAAATCTAATCAGGACTTTAGATAACAATGTCACACAAGAGCCTTCTGGTCTTTGCCTCTGTGCTCTGTTCAGATGAAGACTTTGATGAGATCATGCTTGCTGCCATGTTATTCATTATTTATTTTTATAACAAGATTTCTATTTCATATCTTTTCCACTGCATATTAGCATATGTCAAAACAGTCCAAATCCTGTTTTTAATGTATTCGCTCTGTTTATACCTGAAGAAACAGTGTGTTGAAAATCACAGACATTACAGGGCAGCTGAAATAGTAAAACCAAAAGGGGAGGCTGTCATTACACAGCTGCTTCTGCCACAGGTACCTTGAATATCCAAACAGATGTTTTCATGAACTTCTTCATTCACTTCATGGTAATGGGTAGATTAGCTGAAAGTATTACTTTCATCACATTAAAAATAACTGAGTCTTATGAGCAGAGTGCTGGAAATATGATCGACCAGTGCTGCAGACTGAATGGTGTTGGAAAAGGTGTGCTACTAAAACTAGACAATGTTAGTTTGTAATTGAAAATGAACACTGTTTCAAGCAAGCAGTTCATCGAGTTTTCAGTTTGTTTATATAGTTCGAGTTCCAGCACTTGGCATCAGTGTTTGCTGTTGACTCTGGCATGACCAGTTTGCCCAACAGCCACATTTTGTTGAAAAGTTCCATATCAAGAGGGAAAAGCAAAGCAAGCCATTCTTAAAAACTGGAAATTGAAACTGTCTTTTGTATCAAAGGTTTTTTTACATTCATGGAAGACTCAAGTGTGGGCATCTTTTACTTACATGTGCATTAGATCAGGCCTGACTTTGGTATTTTGTGGGAGAAGTATTTATCAATTCAGTGGTTTATTTTCACTGTTTTAAAGTAATAGCCCTTCTTACTGTCTGGGTCACTCTAGCCATATATTATCATTCCTGGCCAAAGACTAACATGGAAAAGAGTGGGTTGTGACATAGGGTAAAAACAAAGGGTGTTTTGGGATGAAATGCCAGGGCTTGGACTGGCAACCTCTGGAGTAAGGGATCAGGGATCTCCGCTGCTGGCTGGGGTGAGAGCCACAGAGGCCGCAGCACAGGGATCTCCTCACTTTCCCATTCAGCTTTACCAAGTTTGTGATTGATGGTTATGTTCAATTGTTATGTTGAAGCAGAACATTTCTCAGACAGATACATCTGCGTTTGGATTTTCCTTCTCTACAGTGAATATTCTGAAGAGTTCTGATCAACTGGGCAACCTAACAAAGGGTTGCAAATACATAAAATTACCAGTATGGCCAGATTTGTGGAAAATGAAGTCTATGTGCAGATGGTTTTGGTCACTTGAGGCGAGTGACCAGGAGGGTCACTCCTCCCTCCGTTTGGTTTCCTTAAGAAATTTTGTCGAGAGAAACTCTGCTGTGTTTGCCATTCTAAGTGGTTATAGTTTAGATTGTAATGCTCTAAACAGTTAATATGAGAGAAATTAGATAGGGGCCTAAAAGATAAACGGTTTTAAACATCCAAATTAATGAAGTAGGGGTTTTTTGGTTTGTTTTGGGGTGGGGCTTTGTGTGGGTTGTTGGTTTCAGTTGTCGTTGGGGTTTTTTTTGGTGGATTTTTTGTTCAAGGAAACAACACGAGCTTTATGAACCATCCTTTCTATCCCAATGGGACAACTCCTGTATTCAAAGTCACTGAATTAGATAAAGGTTTGTAGGTTCAGGACATATTCAAACACCTCAATATTGATTAACTGTCTAATTTTGATATGAAAATGGGTGTTAAAACCACGCAGAAATCAATTGCTGAATGTTGAAGTAGCTTATTTTCAGAGCAGATCATATTTATCTGCTGTTCTTTTTATCCTACTCTCTTTATGGTTGTAAGGCTTATACAAATAGTTGAATTTTTGAATGGTTTGGAATACTGTATTTCAGTATTTGTTATTAATAAAATACTTTTGTTAAACTGTACTTTTATCAGTAAAGGGTTTACCTGATAGGGCATTAGCAGTCCTCTGTTTACTTTCTTTAAATAAAGAAGAATTTTATTAGGCATGGAAAAATAATAATTTTGTTTGCTTTAGTAGGTTAATGCTGTTACTTTTGTGGGTTCCTGATAAGCATGTGGCTGAAATGATGATGGTAAAAGGTGGCCATGTAAATATGGGGATATTGTGCTATTGATCTTTTGTAGCAAAAAACTTGGTAGTTGTGGTTTCCTACCACAATCCAACATGGTTCTTTTCTTGCCTATTGTTTTGCTTGATACAGTTTGAAATATGTAAGTATACCTTACATTAAAAAAAGGAGCCTATTCTGTGTAGGTGGTAAAATAAACAGCGTTTTACAATGCATTCTCTGCTCTTTTTCACAGCAGAACTGTAAGTCAAAACAAGACTGATCTCAAAACTACACTGGACAAACCACAGATGTAAATACACTGTGAGGTGCAAACACAAGAGCTTAGTATAGATTTGCACTACAGAGCAATCATGAGAGTAAATATGTTTATGCCTGTGTGACTTTCTGTTTGTGATTTTATGAGTGTCCAATAGCTGCGTTTCAAATAAGATGAAGTAATTTGTATCAATTTATTTTGTCCTGCCAAATAATTTGCAATTTCAGGACATTATTAAATAAAAGGATTTAACAGATGCTTCTACTGTCCTTTCCTCCTGACGTTTTTAAAGCCTACTTAGGGCTATCTTTATGCTCCCGTGGTGATGCAGCTGAGGCCCAAGGAGAGCATGTGGAGTGGTAAATCAGAGGTTGTGTCACACAGGGCAGCCAGGCTTCCTAAACAGTGGCTTGCATCACTGCTTCCATGATAGAGATCTACCTGCTGTTCGTGACAGAGCAGGAGTGCCTTTGTTTCATTCTCACACCTTCATCTAAGGCTCTTTGAACATAACAGCTCTGTGCTGGGGTCTTGGATGGTGCTTGGAAGGTGCGCTGGGTATTGTGTGGCTTCTTGTAGTTATTGTTTCAAGGATGTGACAAGCTGTCCATGGTGCAGCCCAGTTCTCGGGGTTCTCTCACCTGGGTCTGTGTCCAGCCCTCTCTGGATGAGCTGTCCCTGTGCCTCGGTGGCTCCAGTGCAGTGGTTCAGTGCCCCTGCTCGCCCAGCCCTGGCTTGTTCTGAGATATTCCCTTTGTGGATCAGCTCTGTGGGTGCCTGTGCTGTGAGAGGACTCTCGGAGCATGCTCTGTGTCAGCTCATTCCTTGGGTGGCTTTCTCATCTCCCCATGGCTCTGCTGCCTGCTCTGCCTTGGACTGGCTAGCTGATGGCACATACCAAAAACTTGACATTCCTGGAGCCACCCACAACTGGGACAGAATCTCAGTGAATTAGGTGAAAGACAGGAAGTGCAATGTGACTCAGAGCGATTCATCAGAGATCATATGAAAGGAAAATATGTTCATTAAATACTCAAGCAGGGAAACAAACAGCACTTCAGTGTTGTGCATGCACAGATGTGTGGTATGTCCAGTGTGCAGCTTAGAGATCAGTCTTGCTCTGCTACCTGTAATTCTTCACCAAAAACAGCTATAGAATGGTGGTGTGAGCTTCTGTGTTTATTTTGCCTCAATGGGCAGCTATAGCTTGCCCAGTTTAAGTAGCAAACTGTTTTTCTAAATTTGGTTGGCAAACAACTTATGATAGGATAGCAGCCTTTTTCTGTCTGCTCTGCTAGAAAGTGTTTGAGTAGGGATGGGGAAGATTGGCTTTGACTTCTATCAGCACAAATATATTGCTGGTGATAACATATCATACAAGTGTGCTGCCTATCTCCAGTGTTCTTGTCTCTAGTAAATAGCAATTCTTCACAGAAGGTCTCAGAATTTGCCCTTCTGTTAATACTCTGGTGGAGAGTTTACATACCAGAAAAGAATCCTGATTCTTCACTTGATAACATATTATAGGACTTGGGTTTTTGGTTTTTTTTTGATGTTTGTGTTGGGTTTTGTAAAGAAAATTGGCAGCTATTACTTGTAATACATGTAACTAATAAACGTGAAATCGAAAACGTGACTCTTGGACAGTCACACATTTTTAAAGCTCAGACAATGTGTATTGGTCTGCACCAGTTCTAACAAGGTTCCACTGCTTGGAAATTGTGGGGAGGGGCCCTTTGCTCGTGCACAGAATTACCTGCATGAGGGTACAAACATCTTCTCTGGAGATTGTGGGGCTCCTCATCATTGCTTGTAACTTTGGGATTGTCAATTAACTGAGTTCCATTGCAGTGCACTCTGCATCATATTCCGTGTTATTTGTGTGTTCATGCAGTTATTTCTAACTAGAAGTTTCTAAGGTTATTTTATCATGAGGCATAAGTGAGAGACACTGATAAAGAGCTTGATTCATTATGACTAACTGCAGGTGAACACTGTTGTTATGCCTCATTCTGAGTGTTTCTGTGACTCAAAAATGACTCCATTAAAGTACCATGACGTCAATAGAATATCTTAAATGCATATGAAAAGCTAAAGTCTAGAAAACATAATAGTATAACTGTCTATCCATATAATTTTAGACTAAATAAAGCATTTATAGATCTTCTGAGTTTCATTTATCCTCTGCATGGGTGGGACCTGATATCAAGGATACATTTTGCTTTCTGTAACCCTTTTTCTTTTAAAATAAATGTGAAAGTAAAAGAAGGAACAATATCCATGGAGGGAGAGTTATTCTGGACCTTCAGACTCATGAAATCAGATTGATGCTTTGCAGCTACAGTGAGTACAACTAATGCACCACAAATCTGCCACAGTTTTGATAGTGAGAAATCTCTGATCTTCTACTTCTTTTAACAATATTTTTTTCCAATTCTTCTTATTTTGCTCATTTGTAGAGTTTTGCTTCATTTTCCCAACTTTTGTGGTAGGAAACAGTCTTTGCATTCTCTGTTGCCAAGGGAAATGGCCATTTGTGGATTTAAAAGGATAGAGAAATGGATGTGAAAAACCTTGAGAGAAAGAGGGAATGATGGCTAGGGAACATTTACAATTTGGGGATCAAGTGTTTTCAGTCTCTATGAGTTCCTAAACTTCTTTTGGTGGTGAGAAGCAGGTGTAGAAGGGGGCAAAAATACATGTTATTTCTATTTAAAAATTTCCCCTACATTTTAAAGAACTAATCTTAGGTTCTAATTTGATCAAAAGAAAGTGGCAGGTTGATTTTTTTCTTCTCCATTCAGTTTGTTTATGGCACCAAGGAAAGGAGCTCATATCTGCAGCCTTTTTTCCCAAAACTCTAGTAGCCAGGAATCTTTGAACGCAGAAATAAAAAAGAAGATTTTAGATGATGAATCTCAGTATGTATGCTAGAGCAAGGCCAGTTGCTTATTGATCCCAGCTACTGAAGTTTTCCCTGTGAAGCTGATTTATGTTTATCTTTAAAAAAATAATCAATCAATGAGACAAACAAACTAAACTTCATGTAAGAACTGCTTTAAAACATATTCAACTTTTTCTTTCTCATCCTTACTTTGTAAGAAAATCTTCTGTAGATTCAAAAGGGAAGGGTGCAATCCTACTCTTGCACATAGGAATATACTCTTTTTGAACAAGACAGCTGTATCTGCTTTTGAATTGAGCTTCATAAACTCGATGGGAAAAATTCAGCTCAGAGGGTGTATTTTGAAATAGTGGTTTCTTGGACACTGGACCATTCATTTCCTTAAAGAATAAAGCCAGTTCTTTGTACCTGCTGACAAGACAAAGGAATCAGTGCTGCTGCAGATGCGTTGTGTGAGGACAGGCTGTAGTGGGGTGTTCACTCTGGTGGTGGAGAACACCAGCTCTGCTGGGCCTCTTGTCCTTACCAGGAGCAACACATTGGCCTCACTGGTTTTGTCTGTACTTTTACTAAATAAATGAATGATTATTATATTTTCTCTGGCTTAGATACCAAACAAAAATGAAGGAAAACGCTCCATTCAGCTGAGAAGCTGTACATAATCTTCATGTCTGAAGTGTGTAAGAACTGACACACAAAATTGCAGGTCTGGCAGAAAAGTTTGGGGTTTTTTTTATAAGTACCTTATAGTGGAGAATTTATTTTTCTTGAGAAAAGAAGATATAAGAGACCTGAAGTATCTATGACCTAACAGTAATAATGGAAAGAGCAGGGTGAGAAGGAAAACAGGGTTGTTCCAAGCGTGGCTGTACACACACTGGCCATGAGCTTAGACTGAGAATGAGAGGAAAGCCTTTCTTTCCAGAGGGCTGAGCTGCCCAGGCAGCCTTCCCATAGGGAAGGAGCAGCAGCCACTTCTGAGGCTCAGAGTTGATGCTAAATTGTCATGTGGCTGGGGGAAACACGGGCCATGGGGTTGGCTGTACTTCTAATATTGTTTAATGTTGTTCTCTGAGGTTTCATCTTTACCTTCCTAAATATGTGATACTGAATTTGTGTTATGCCCTCTGTGAGTCTTCAAGTGAGTCTCTGAAACTCTGAACAAGGCAACCACAGGTGTGATAGTTACTTACACACTTAACAACAATTTTGGAATATTGCATAACAGCTGGTAAAGAAAATTCGTGTCCAAAGTCTAATTTTGTAGTGGAAAACTGTTGGAAATGAAATGTATAGAGGGTGGGTAATTATCTAATATCTCTTAGAGCATGTGAAGAGACTGTTCAGTTCTTGCTTCAGAAGTGCTGAGCTTTTCCTTGGTGGTGGTGAGGAGGGAGGGAGGGAAAGGCCTTTAAGCATCTGAAAAACGTGGTGGAACAATCCACATCTGGATCCTCAGCAGTCTCTAGAAGTGTGGTGTTAAATCATGAGAGTTTGTCTTGATGTGGGTGTTCTGCAAGTGCACATCAGGTACTCATCTGCTTCCTCACCTCCATGCTCTGCTAACTGGTAATGGCCTCGGGTTTTGAGAACACAGCATTCCCAGGAAATATGCTTGGTACTTTATCCTGTGGTGTTCATTTGTGTCTATTTTTAGTTCAGTGTAAAAAAATAACAGCATAATTACTTCTCTACTCTTTAGGGAAATTTCTACTGTCCTCTATTACCATCATTATTATTAACATCATAACTTTCTAATTGATGCAATGATTTTTTTTTTCCTTGTATTTCCTTTTCTAGGCCTGTTATATGATAGAAAAATATAGGTGGTATGTTTTTTCATTTTAAACAAAGATTATCTTTTGGCTTTTTGAAATGGTCCTCTGGTTGGAGTATATAAAGTTGAAACTTCATCCAAGTAATTTTCTTTGAAAAATTGCAAGAAATAAGGGTAAAACTGTGCAGAAGTTGTATGTCAGCAAACAGTACCTTGAGAATTCTTCAGCTGGAGTGGAATCAGTTTAGTTATTGTTCACAGCAGAGATGGCCCAAGTGTGGCACAGAGTCAAAGACCTCTGGTGGATCAGAGATCTCTGTGAAAGCCTCTCATTCATAGCACTGGATGTGGCACGCTGATGGTTTTGGAAGTGATCATTTGAGTTTCAGACTTAAGAAATTTTTAGATTAATCTGAGAAGTTCAGAAAAATTTAACAATAGCAAATATCTGTTAGTTTTGAGGTTTTAAGAATTAGATGGCTCCTTCCGAATGCTGGTAGCCTCATGTTTAGATATCTGATTATTTGCCTTGATTTTGTGGGAATTACTAAGCTCTGAAATGTACTGTGAAGATTTGCTGCTTGGTTATAAGGCAGTTTAATTGCAAAAACCTTACTGCCAAATTTTTTTGCTACTGTTTCTTAATATGTCCCAGGACAGGTCTATTAATTTTGTGCTATTAAAGTGTGATTAAAAACCGGTATAGAATTTTTTTTCCAGAAGTTTCTAGCTTTGTCTTTTTTTGAAGAGTGGATTGAAAGAGTTGAAAGTTAAACTTTGAAATAGGTGACTGTAGCTGATGTAAAAGTTTCCTTCAAAACCTCAATTGTACAAAGTAATTATTCTTTCTGCTTTGACTGCTAAGTACTAGCAATGGGATTTTATTTGTTTATGTTTGTGCATCAGAATGGGTAACGAAGTATTTTATCTGGGTGAAAAAAAAATACTTTTCCTTTTAAGTGGATTTTAGGAAAGGGAATACATTAGGCTCTCGTAGCATCCCAGACCCCTGAAGCTCAATGACAATGCATTTATGCTTGGCCTAATGTATCAAACACTGTTTATGGTGTGCTGATTTGCGGGATGTGGGCTGGGGTCTGACTGGCAGGGAAGGACATCTCTTGGCAAGGACCAGCGGGTCCTGGTGGATTGAAACATAAAAACCTGGAGTGGGAGCCTGCACAGTGGTCAGAACCTGACACTTGCCCTGTGATCAGAGGCTCAGGGAGTGGGACTTGACGTGCCTGGGGAAGGGAGGACTTCAGGGGACTTGACAGCATCCCCAGTACCTGTGAGGAAATGGAGCCAGGCTCTGCACAGGGGTTCACGATGGGAGGTTGAGAGGTAATAGGCACAGTCTGAAATGAGAGTTTCAGACCAGATGTAAAGAGAAAAAAAAATCACTTAAGGATAATGGAGTATTGGAAGAGGTTACCCAAAATCCTTGATGGTTTTTAAAACCTGACTGAAGAAAAGCCCCAAGCAAGAAGTCCCTGAATTTGGTGTGGCCTGTACTTTGAGCAGAGGTTTGATTAGAGATCTCCTGATATTGCTTCCAACAGGAATGATCCTGGAGTTTCACAAGGTGAACAAGAAGCAAAGATCAATTTGATCCTCCTTGCACTGCTGTAGAAAACCAGCGCTGGAATAGTGGCATTGCCTCAGCCTTTGCCTGGCAGAGAATGAAGCACTTGTCTCACATCCAGGATAACCATCTCTGCTCTGCTGGGGACAGGCTGGCTCTTAAGTGGGACTGAGCTGGTCATTGTGACTTGTCTAGACCACGGTGATTTAATCCAGCTGTCTGGATCCTTCTGCCTTTGTGGGTGCATGTTAACTCATGGCATCCTAAACCAAACGATTTTTGTGTAGCACCATGTAACCTTGCTGTGAGGGATTTCTGAAATGAAGCCCGTCAGTTTGGTTTGGCAGTTGTTACAGTGGAGAAAATAGGTGTGGAAAGACTTTATTTGACACTCCAATCTGGAATATGTGTCATTGGTACCTGTTAGCTTTTCATATATGTGACTTGGCTGTTGCTTCCATAATTAAGTTTTAGGGTTTCTTCTTTCCTTCTTCAGAATTTCATCCACATGATAATTCAGTTTTTAGTCTCTATAGTACCCTGTAGAGAAATTCATCTAAAGGAAAGTAGTTCAAACATCAAAATTTCCTAGAAACCCTGTTGCTTTTGATACATAGAAAAACAAATTGCAGTAGCAACACAAATTTGGAGATGTAAAGTAGTTTTCCTAGAAAATAAAACTTTATTGTGCACAGCATTCTTGGAAGAAGATTTTTGAAGGAAGCTTTTAACTTTAGTAGATGTTGATTACTGCATTCTACATTTCTTCTTCCTGTGTAGTTTGTTGCCAGTTGCTGGTTGCATGTACTGAGAAAAGTGCCCAGGTGTGAGAGGAACGGGGAATGTGGTGAACTTTAAAATCATGCGTTGCATAATTTGATACTTTGCAAAGTCCTACTTCCAACTGAAATCTGTGTGGTCCGTAGTGGTACCCAAAATGTTCGTGTATTATAGGATCTTTTGGATTCTACATTTGAGACCCTGGAAAAGGATCTGATTTTCTGAGGATGGATGTTAGAGTTATGACAGTGAAGCCCTTTGAAATGTTACATACCTAAACCCCTCCCCTAATCACCATCTGTGTTGTAATAAATTAAGCCTTGACTGCTTAGTACAGTCTGAGAAAAGGAAGTGTAAGAATCATTATGGTAGTGATTCAGATCATTACTAGAAGAGAGTGGCCTAATCAAATTGCTTTGTTGGGCAGGAGAGGACAGGACCTAAACACTAAAATGGAAAATAACTCATGATTGTCCTCCAAAACCCAAGATTTCACTGTCATTGAGACCTGCTCCAAACATTGATAGGAGGAGGAGGATTTTGTAAAGAAAGTATCACTACCTCTATATCTTAGTGCATTTCAAAGAAACTTTTTTATTATTAAAGTATTTTATAATCACATCAATTTATTAATCAGAAGTAATTAGCGTCTCCAGTTTTAGAGTCATTAGTCACAGAAGTCACATATCCTAGAGAATATGGACCAGGACTTCTTACATATGGCACAAACATGGTGCTGCCTTTGTGGACATGGTGCTTTCCCTGTGTTCTTTTGTATTAGTTAATAGAAACCCTCCTTGAAAGAAAAAGGATACTCATCAAAGAACGTTTTATGAAACAGAAAAAGAGAACTCATAAACCCTGTTGGATTCCAAGAGTTATTACATTTTACATCATATACAGTTTATTTTTCCAGATGCCACGGTTAAAAATAATGTATTTTTAATATTACTTGAAGGATTCCACAGACTCATAATAGCACGTGACATGTTAATATCCTCTGCGACATCCTACTGGTCATATCCAACTGTGATAAACAGTTGTGTGTGCTATAAAAGTGACATCTATTATAAAAATAAGGATAATGCAAAAGGATACAAACAGTCTCTTAAATTTGTAAAGACTGTTGCAAATCTTGAATGTTAAGAAAAAAGTACATGCTAATGCTAAGTTTATGCCTTCAGTTAATAGTCCTTTATTCCTTCAGGAAAAAAAAATCAAGCAGCTATACTTTAAATGAATTTAATGAACTGCAAAGACTGACATTTTCACTATAAAAGTCACACTTCATTTAATGAAGTAGTTAAATATTGATGCTGTATTAAAATACAGGCTGAATAAAAACGACAATATGGTTTTCAAAATAAGAATTTGAGCTGTGTTTTTTCTTGTTATGTTGAAAATTTCATGAACTGAGTAAAGGGAAATACAACAGAATATCTCCATAACAAACACAAGGGCCTTTGTTGAAATAACATTAAAGTTGAAAGCCCCAAACCTGTAAAAGTAAGGAAATCAAGTCAGTGTATGCTTAACTCAGCATCTTTGTGCTTAAACAGTGAATGTTTAAACAAATGGAATTAACAATATTTTCTAAAATTTTCAAAAACTCTTGGAAAGAAAGACATACTGTAACCTGTGCTACAGGTGGTACATAAAGGGCGTAGCCGTGTGTTTACCCAGGATCAATGGTTATATCATGATATTGTTTAATCTTACCTCAAAGTAATTGTGTTTGAAGTGCTGTGATTTTGATGGCAATATTCTGGTAAAGCCATGTTGCCTGTGTTGTGGCTTCCACACATTTCAGTTAATATAGTTTGAATTTGCAGCTTAATTTTGATACGTGCACTTTCAACATAACATTGACAGTGGATAAAGGAATCTTGCTGAGGAACATGGCTGAGGGGTTTCCCAGCTCCAACACTGATAGGATGTTAAGGGAAAAAGAAAACAAGAATGAGTCTTACCATAGAAGTGAATGGGACCAATGATTGAGTGATGGTATGATTGTCTTCACTGTGATGGATTGAATTATGTTGTAATGCACTTCATAAAGCTGTACCAATTCTGACATCAGGCTTCTGTGTGTAGTAAAACACTGAGGATGACATCTTTGGCTCACTGAAGTCAATGGCAAAACTCACATTAATTTCAGCCGTCTGTAATTTCATTCTCAGTAGCTGACTTATAAAACAATGGCAAATTGATTTAGTACATTTTTTTTCCCCTTGGGAAAGAGCTCTACTCCATGTAAAATGATTTGTCTTTTGACTTTCATGCTCCTACTCTGAAAGTATGAATTTTAATTCAGGATAAATACAGTCTGATTTCCATCCCATACTTACGAGCATGTAAACATCAAAGGTGATAAAAGAAAGTGCAGCTAATTTGAAAGTGGTAGGTTGTATGTATAGGTAAATACACAATTGCTAATTGAAACTGATAATGAGGAAGGCAGTTTTCCAGTGGAAGACTGTTGAATTATATCTGTGACCAGCAGGTGTGGTCTCTACATGTGTTAGTGGAAATCTGGTTTAGGTGTTTGGGTTTTTTGCATTTATATGCAAACAGGTTTTTTTAAAGAAACAACAAAGAAAATTTTGGAATCTGAGTAACTAGTTATATAAATTGCATTTGGGATACCTGCTGTATTTGTGTTTATGATAGTGGTCTTCAAAATTCTTCATAAGCTGCCAGATCAGCATCTAACTGTATAGTTATGTGTCCTGGTATTTAGGCACAGCAAGCTCTCAAACATGAGCTACTTAACAGAACATAAAATTCTGTAGGCTATAACATAAAATCAGCAAAATTTACCTAGAATTAATAGAGCATTGAGAATTTCTTCCTCCTCTTGACATCCTTCCAGAAGAAGGAAGGAAGTGGATGTCAGTGTTTGTGCCCTCCATTGCCCCAGAGGAGTTCAGGTTCTGCAGAGCTGTGGCTCTGGGGGCTGCTCGGCTTCCTGCCCAGGGCTGTGCTCCCAGGGAATGGAAAAGGGTGAGGCACAGCCCCAGAGAGGAACCTCCGGTGATGTGTTTGGGAATCTGGGTCCTTACGCAGGGAAATCTTCAGTGGAAGAACGGTGAGAGGTACTTGAGAAGGTATCTCTATACTGCAGAAATTCAATGGTTATGTATTAGAATCGTAATAGTAAAACTGTGGCAGTGCTGCTGTCTTTAGCAGTTGTGTGGGGAAAATGTTTTATTAAACACTAATTTCGCTAGTTATTTAAGAAGTAGCTGGCTTTGCACACATTAATCTCTTTTTCTTTTTAATTCAAGGTTGATGGTCTAGGTCTTACACATTGTATTTATGAATAGGGCACTCAATAACTATGCAAAATATCTATTTCTCTCATGGGAATCTGTGCTTTGATATATTCTGATCCTTATTAAATTTAAACAGGATCAAATTTATACAGCTTTGGCAGAGATTTATTAAAATACACTGAGTGGACAGCTTGTGGGAGTGCAGTGTGCTGTAATAACATATGCCTCTTACCAGAGGATAGTAATTATTGAGAATCAAATAAATCTGTAGGAGGTTAAGTATATATGGAAAAGATATCAATTGTAGTTTTCTACAACCAGACACAAGTACTGTCTGAAGATTTGTTGCTGTATAAAGAAGTGAACCACCCTTATAAAACCCTAAATATTCAAAATGTCATTTACCAACAAAGCTAATGTTCATCCAGTCTTCAAAAAATGTTAATGACATTTGCTCAGTAGCATTAAATTCATTATTTAATGCTCTCCATCTGCATAAGCAGCTATTCACGTTTATACCAAAGATTTATTAAAGGTAATTGAAAACTGTTTGTTACAAAGTTCTGTAAATTTCTTTTCTTAATTAGTCATCATGTGCTTGGAAAGGAAAATCCAGAATAATGGTTGCATATCAAATAAAATAAAAATAAAGTTAAAATATTTTAGATCATGTCTATCATTCATCCATAGTTCAACATTGATTTGTTTAAGATTAGATTTAAATTATTGTATGTGGTAATTTCATTAGGCTGAGAATTCAAAAGTTGATAGGTGTACCAGCAAAAGGAGTAACTTCTGGCATGGCTTTGGGTTTGATGAAGTTCCTGTTATTTTGTGATACGATTCTTTGGAATTTCAAATTCTGAAACTGTAAAAAAGGTGATTTTTCTCACTAAAGATTGAAAAAAGACAAACCAACCATCAGGGGGTAGGTATGAGGACAAGACCAATTATTCTATCCATCGTCACTGCTACTGTGAGAAAGTTTCCTGTTTGCAATTAAAGACAGGAGGATTTGGTGGAATGCATTCCAGTGGGAGTCGTGGGGAGGTTGTGCAGTGCTCTCGAAAGCACAGCAGGCAGGGCCCTGGGTCTGTCGTGGTCTGGATCTTCCAAACAAATCTCCTTTGGAAGGCCACAGAAGAAGGTTCTTTGATGCCCCCTGGTTCCTTCAGTTACACGTGGAGTTCGCTACCTTGCTGTCCATCAGTCTCCTGTAGTGATTAATTCAACCTAAAGTAGCTTTGCTTCTGAAGCAGTAGTTGCAAATCTGTAGGTTTTGTGCTGTAGTAATTCATAATAAGCCATTATCCTGATTTTTTTGGGTCGGGGATGTTTGAAAGTCAGCAGTATCCAGACAGACAGTTCTGGATGTGCACGGGTGTGATGCAGCACTTTGGGCTCTGGGCTTTGCTAGTGATGGTTTAAATGAACAGAACTCCATTTGGACTATTCTACTTCCATTTCTCCCTGTGGCATGAAAGATACGGAGTAATTTCAGCAGGAAATGTATTTCTCAGGGCTTATTGTGTTAAGACAGTGACTTTTTAAAAGAAAATGCATTTATATAGATATTATATTTGATTTAAAACTACTGCCATCAGAATTCCTGTGCATTTTATTATGAACATCAAGTGAAAGCCGTCTAGTTTCTTGGTAAAGTCTTTGTGCTTGAACAATTGTATATTTTTTTTTAAAAATCACTTACTCACATTGATGTGGATGTGATATAAATCTAGCTCACTCGTTATCAAATTCGTGGTGGTTCTTTTATTAGTCTTTTGTCCTGTTCTTCTTTCATCCTATATTTCCAAATGGAGTTCAAGATTTTTCTAAATAAACTCATGAAACCTGATTACTTCAAGCTAGGAAATGTGTTCTCTTAAAATAACATGTTCTGTTTCTGGCCTTTACTATAGGAGAAGAAACATTGTGTATTTGTTAAAATAAGAGTCAGGGCATTTGGGTTCCAATCGCATTTCTGTTATCACATGGCTGTGTGACCGTGGGTGTTGTTTGTGGTGCCTGTCCCTCACTGCCTTGTTCTGGGAAAGCGCAGATGATGGTGATGATCTTTAGGGACCTCCTGGTAGTGCCCTGAAGCTCCGTTCCTGGCTGTTGTGTTGGGCTCTGCAGGCATTTCTACCCTTTCATGCATGTTACGACTGCATAATACATTTTGGCATAGATGAGGTGTACAGGTATAGATGATGTGTATCAGCAAGGTCTCACCACAATCCTGTGTCATTACAGTTCACCAGTGAGCCATCTTTTGACACTACTGGGAGTTTTGTTTCCATTTGTGATTATAGTAGAATAAAGGTGTAAAAAGTAGGAGCAAATGCTTTTTTTTTAAATCCACAGGTGCTTTGACTAGAATGTTTATTTCTGTGGAAGATTTTCATATTTAAGTCTGTATGGAGTCAAGTGGTTGTGGAAGGAAACTGGGAATCAGATGTGCTTCAGCCCTAAGAAAGTGTTCATCTTGTCTGTTAAATATTTATGGGTCATGCTCTTCATTGTCTAAACCAATTAAAGAAAACACAATGTTTTGCAACTGATTCCTGTTGTGTTTTCATTGAAATATACTAATTTCCTTTGATGCAGTATAGATTATTTGCTTATAAACAGACATAAGACAGTTTCTAGCTTAAGCACAGGAAATTTATTGTTATAAAAGCTATGTTTTATTTGTTAATGGAGAGTAGCCACATTACACTGGTTCATATTTACTTTTATTAAATCTGATATGCAATAGAAAAAAACCTAAGTATTCCAGGGTTTATACTCTTCTATAAGGACACTCACTGTTTGAAATTATTTTCTCTTTTAATGTCTCAAATCAAACATATAGAGACAAGCTATTAGGCTATGAATTTATTCATTCATCACAGTAAATCAGGTTGGCACGGTGGCTTATAAAAGATCTTCATCTATATTGGTATCTTCAGGGTCAAGCAGTCATATTGCTTCTTACTTGGAATTGTTGCTACTGGCTATGTGCTCTACTACAGGCCCTGATAGAGGGGAAGATTTGTGATTGTACTGAGGGGATTATTAAGGATTTTGAAACAGGTCCTTTTGTATTTTTAACTAAAATTTCTCTTGACTGCAATAGTTGGATGTTTTGTATAATGCAACAATAAAATTTGTTTGGAGATGTAAAACAATTTATGTAATTTATGTATGTCATGGTTTTGTGTCTGTTCTATGAAGACAGCGTAAGCTAAAGGCAATAGCCTTGTGCTGTTGGAAGGCAGCTAAATAATTGTTCCGAAATGTCAGTGCCTGTGACATTCTAAAAACACTGACTTTCTCTTGAGTGATGTCTATTTCATCTCAGATTCACAATGATTAATTAATAATGCTGAGCTAGTGAAAGTTTTAATTTGAAGATAACATATGAGGTACAAGATATTAATTGCTCCAAAGATAACATGCTAATTAAAAGGTTCACACGCAGTCATCTAAGGTTAACTGTGCGTTGAAATACTTGGAATAGAAACCTAATTATCATCTCATATCTGAATGCTGCATTTTTTGCAAAGGTAGCATCTTTTGTGCTTTCTGATTTGCTTTTCCTGGGGAAGAATCCTTTGTGCAGTGTTCCTTTTGCAGTGGAGGTAGTTCAGAAAGGAAACAGGCATTGTAAGCCATGGATTTAGAGCAGTATAAATAGTTCTGTGTTGAGTATTAGTTCCAAATGCAGTTGGGAAGATTGGCTCCAAACAAATAAAGTCAGTTTCGAAGAGAAAACACAAACTTCTCACATCTTAAAACAAGGGAGTTGTTTTTACCTGTTAAGAGTCTTCATATTTAGATGAAGGAGTCTGTCTGGTGTCTGTCTCCTGGGCCAAGCTCTGTCTCATTCTCTTAGCAAAAAAAGGAAGGAGAAAAATGCAACTCCTGTGGCTTTTCTATGATTTATTCTGTTGTAGTGCAATTTTCCAGCACAGCAGTTTCTACTGTTCCTTCCTCTGTCCTTGGCAACCTTTTGGAAGTTTCAGTGTCACCTTATGCAGCTCACAGGAGTGTTGGGAAAGCTGCTGGCCCTGGCAAGCGTTGGCTTTCCTCCGTGGGCAGGCAGCACGTCCAGGAGCTGCTCCCGGCCCGAGGAGAGCCGCTCGTGTCAGGAGCAGTGTAAACAGCTAACACAGGCCATGCAAGTGTCATGGCTTGAGATACAAACATTATCTCCCTCTGAACGTGCATGACTTTTTATGTGTTCTCCGTGCGGGGCTATGCAGTGGAAATAGACCTTTTTGTTCTTCCTGCATTAAAATAAAGCCAGCAACTTCACACCAGAATAAAACTAAGTGGTAGTGAAGTGAGTTTGGAATTCTTACCTGCATGAAGTAATGGTTCTGGACACTGACTGTGATCTCACACCAGTGTTAACATTCATTCTTTGTTGGCTCGAAGGGAGCAGCCATTCTTAAGCTCTATAAACTATTTATAACATTCACTAACTCAAAGTGCAGAGGTAGTATCACTTTTATTGTAAATCATCAAGGTGAATAATGGAAAAAAGGCTCTGTTCAAGAGAATTAAGCAAATATTTAAAGAACATAAATCTTCAGTCTTGGCTTTCTCCATAGGCAGCAGGAGCAGTTGCTGCTCTGTGCATATGTGTATATATATATGTGTATGGAGAGAGATTGAATTGCACATGAATACTGCAGGTACAGCTAAAATAGCTTCATGTTCCCTAATACTCTGCATTGCACAATCATCCTTTTACTAAGGAAAATAAAGAAGTCTTAACTTACTTGAGTCAGACAAACCAGTTACCACAATAAAATCTATCAGTTGCTTTTTATGAGTGCTGATTCTGTAGGGCAAGAACTAATTAACCAAATAATTTTTATGCCATCTAGAAACCTAAACGGTTCAGAAGTTTATATCCTAGTGTGTTGGACTGAGGTCTAGAGAGAAATTGTCTAAATCCAAAAGTATGAGCTTTAAAATTCTCTGCTTCGGTGTTCTTTTCCCTTAAGTCCATAGGAACCTGTAATTTTTCTTAAAAAGTTCCTGTGTTCTACAGGTATTCAGCAATGCCACCATTTATCCTTGTCCTTAGAGATTTTGGTGCTTTTGGCTTATTCACTTTGCCTTTGGAATTACGGTACTTCAAGTTCTCCTACTTCCATTTTAGTGTTACCTAAAATCCATACCGTGTGATGTTAGAAATGTTACTGTTTTCGTTAATTGCTCAGGGCCAAGAGTTACAGAGAAGTTCAGTAACTCGATCAAGGTCATGCAGACTCAGGTGGCAGAAGCAGGAACTGTACATGTATTTCCTTAGCTGTAATTCCATCCTTCCTCTCCTACTGAGTGTTTCTTAGCAAGATGTAGAAATCTACAGGTAACTCCACTGAGACTGTTAAATGTGTATCAGTGGCTTCCAGGGAAGAAATTAAAAAGCTGCCTTGGACTGTAATCAGTAAAAGTCCCCAGGCTGGTTACAGTTCCCTGGGCTCAGGAGATTGCACTGTGGTGCTAAAACGATTTCCCCCTGTCCCTTGGCACAGGCTGGGGTTTTGCTGGGTTACCCCATTTGTGTCTCTGAAGCCTCTCTAACTCTTCAGGGAATCATGTTCAAGAAATAAATAAAAGAATCTGTCTTCCAAGAGCAGTGATTCCAAATCAGTCCTAACAGATGTGAGAGTACATCTTGTGCCAGAAAAATTAAAAATGCACAGGAATATGTTCCTGCTGGTTATTGCTCTGGGATAGAAACACTTTCAGATACGATTTTAACTTAAATGGCAGCTACAATTGTTTAAAGAAAAAAAGCTCAAAATGAGCATACACAGACATATAGATTCAAATTAGCTAAGGTATGTAGGGTTTCTCACAGGGTATTTGTACTTCTAGTAAAGTGCATTTACCTGGACTGGACAGTGTTTAAGTGCTCTTAATATTCTTTTTCTCTTCAGCTTTCGAGAACAGACCTTAGCATCTAATAAGTTGCAAATTCATTTCTTCCAAAATAAAAAGAAAGCTTAACAACCAACTTTTTGTTGAAACAGTAAAAGATAAAGATATTACCCTTTGAAAATCAAGTCTTTAGTTTATGGGGTTTTTTCGTATGTAGATTTCAAACTACACTAAGCCCTATTAGAAAAGGTAATGTTTTCCTGAAAAAACACTCAAGTGTGTGTTCTACTTCGTACTGCATAACATTAATTTCTTGTCATTCAAAATACCGCTTTTTCCCAAAGCAGCTTATTTGTAGCATCTGGATTTTTTAAAATAATCCATATTTCCTAGTCAATGACATCTTGGGCCATTTCATCCCGGAGATGTCTGGGTAACAAAAGCTTGATGTGGTTGGTGCTTCAGTTCACCAAATGACAGAACTTTCCATCACTCAGGATTGAGATGTTTCTGGTTTTTTTATAACATTGTGGTTTCAAGTAAGAAAGATGCTCTTCTCTAGACAGTCCATACCATCTTTGCCAGAGAAATGAGTGTAATGACTTTTGGAACAGAATGCTGGAAGTGCTTTTTTGAGTGGAATGGGTTAAATTGTCCTATGCCATTGAGCAAGTGATGGTGAACACATTGTCCAGTGGTGTGACAAATTCCAGGCTTGGAAAATAGAGCCTTTAGGGCAGTTTACTTCAATGTGGTAAGAGCATAAGACAGTTACTTAATGGCTCAGCCTGTAAATGTTTCACAGAGGTTGGTTTTCTGGAGTCGTTATCCCAGAGATCATGATTTCATTGGAGCAGAGGTTCACATCCGGAAATCTGGGAGATGGTTCTTCAAGGAATTACTGTCTTGGCAAGTCATAAACAGGTGTTTTGGTTCAAAGCTGGCAATTGTGCTGCAGGAAGACACCAGCCCAGTTCCCTGTTAACAGAATATTCAAGGGACAAAGGACCTTTTCTGGCAGGTTTTGATCAGCTCCCTCTAAAGGGAAGTGCTGTTAAGAGTATTACTGCAAACAGTGTGTCAGTGACAGCCCTAGCAATGATCAGCAGCAACTCCTAGCACAGCATGTTGTGGCAGAAGTATTACAGCCAGTGTAGAAAGTGTTAGGTAGAAAAAAGTCTATCTGAGAACAGTTTAAACAAGCTGTAACAAGAGCTAAGGCAGATTAAGCTACTACAATAAATGAGGAAGAGATGCTCAATGAAATTATATCCTGAGGACAGCTTGGTTCAGATGCAAATATACTACTGCCTCTAAAGGGAAGCTGTGTGGGGTTTTTTTTAAATTTTATTTAGTGTAATAAACATTTGGCTTAACTAACTGGTTTGGCGATTCAGGCCTGATTATTGGGGAGGGGAAAAAAAGGAACTTGAGTTTTTATGTCTCATTGTTAGAACTCAGCTGTGTAGACAGAAGGTGTGTATGTGGAACACATCATCATTGCTGCTCTTGGGGAGTGCAGCAATGCCTCCCTGCAGGTGGTTGAAATAGTGGACAAACAATTGTCAAAATCTGGGCTTCTCCAAGCCATACCTGTGAATGAGACTGATACAGATGGGCTGAATTCACTCTTCCTCATAGCCCAGGTTGTTCCAAGCATAACTTGGAAAGAACTCTTTCCTTCGCAGGAACTGGAAACATGCTAGGTATAGCTCTCATGAAAGTCAATGACTTTCTAGGCACAATGCTATGAAAGTGCTTAAATTTTGAATGTGTCCATTGAAGTCTTTTCTTGCAAGCTTTTTTTATTGTTGCACATTTCATAACTGATTGGGTTCAGTGTCATAATGCAGTATCACCCTATTGGTTAAACGAGTCGATGTGTAAAAGGCAATTTTGAAGAAGGGAAGGCTGTAGCTGTGCATTCGTAATGGTTTGAAAGTCCAAGACTGCATCATGTGTGCAGTTGGTTCTGACAGAAGTTCGCATGCACCAGGTGATGAGTTTGCCTTCTCCCTTGAATGGGCTACTTGTTCTTTCTAATGTTATAGTTACTATTAAATGCTCTCCTAATGACCATTTCTGATGCCCTGCTAGCATAGCAAGCAGCTCTGTAGTCCACTTGAGGTAGAAATGAGTTTTCTGTGGTTTTTCTCCGCTTGATGTCAGCTCACGTATTGTAATGGTAAAAAGGAAGAAAAAAGCCATGACAGCTTAAGTTTTCTACTACTTTATACTGAAGAATGCTTAAAACGTTTTATGGAAGGGGCAAGAAAACTTACTCCATTATTTGTACTTCATTTTTCTACTGGAATAGCTGTATTGGGAGGGTCTTAATGTCTTCTCCAACAGTAATAATTTCTCTTTGAATTTTGTGAAATTATTTTAATAACTTAACTCCTTGTCAAAAATTTCAAATTTTTGCCATTGTTATAACCTCTGCTAATGAACATGTCCACTAAAGTGTCACAAATATTTCAAATGCATATTCATGCTGTGCTTGAAACCCTGCGCATCATTTTCTTAACTAAACCATTAGCATTGATATGTACTGTTACTTTGAAAATCTTCACTTCAGCAATTTGTACATGTCAAATTTAACCACTGCTCAATACCTAGGAGTAATAAAACCATCTGAGTTTAGTGCTGTCTGTACACACAGCTCTCAGTATCTCTTTTGACACTTGATAGTAATCGTGCTGCCAGATATGTTTTTCAGTGTATAATGCAGAACACAGGTCACCTATTCTAATCATGGCTTCTCAGAACACAAATCCATTAACCTGTAGTGATAACCCTGCTGCAAAGACTCGGCAGAAACAATGCTGCACTGTGAATGATAGAGTTCATGACTGAACTGCCTTTGCAGGGCCGTTCTGAATAAAGTTGAGAAAGTAGCTTAGGAAGAAAGTTAATGGTTGCCTGTGGTTAAGGCACAACTGCTTACTGACGTTTCTACTCAGAGGAAGACTAATTCCAACTAGAATATTGCGCTAAGGTGTGCGTAGCCTAACTCGATATAGAATACTTCATTTTCTGAAGGTCTCTTTAGCAAATACTTTTACATGTTGCTTCAGTGTCAGTCAGTCTTGAAGAATTGAAGAGTCTCTTCATCACCAAGAGCCAGGGGATAATTCTGGTGTGACAGATGACAGTGTTGGTAGAGCTGACATTATCATAGCACATCCTCATCACTTGAGAGGAAACATTCCCCAGCACACAGCAGCTAGAGATAGAAATACGCTTCCCTTCTTTGACTCTGGTTCTTGGAATATGTGTTGTTTGCTTGGTTTTTTTCCCCTCTGAACTCCAACAGATAGGAGTTTTCCCTATATATTTATTATATATATGTGTGTATGGCTTTTTGAGAGCAGATTAATTGATTGCTTTTCTTCTTAGGTCTTCAGAGACCTAAGGATAGTGTCCCTGGCATACCTTAGATTCATGTACATTGTATCTCTTGCATGGAATCATCTTTGAAGCTGTGTTGAGATCTCTCTCACTTTTGTTTTTGTTAACAAGTTCTTTTTTAAACTGCCTCAGGCCTCTCTTTTTCATTGTTTATTGTTTTGATTTTTCTAGCTCCCAACCTTGGCAAAACAATTGTTTTAATCTTGTTACTATCAGGCCCCCTTCAGGAACTGTACAGTAAAATACACTGTCATCCTGTAAACAGAGACTCCATTTAGAGCAGTTTGTTTCATTATTAACTTGATATTAATCTTTTGGAGGAAGTCACCTCAGACAAAGAGAATGGGCAGATAATGGTCTTGTGGGTAATTTTGAGAACCATTGGATCTACAAGCTCATCTTTCCAAGCTGCTTTATGTTGAGAATCAACTCTCTGCAGCAGTCGTAGACTGATCCACTTGTGAAAACCCCTTGTGAAGATCTCTGTCATCACAGAGACATTTGTTCATTCTTGAGAATAATCTGTTCATTCAGAGAAAATGACCAAGGCCACATCATCAGTGAAGGAAATGTGACAAATTCTGAGCTTGGAATTGATGCAGAGTAGCTGAAATCTTCAGCATCTCAGACAAGCAAGACAGAGCCGATCCCTTTTCTTTCTTTCCAAAGAGAGGCTCAGTGTGTGTTGATAAAGGCATTTACAGTCACAGATGACAAGGCAGGTAATACTAACACAGTGTAAGACTGGCTCAGGTGAGCCCTAATGCCATTGATGGCTTTCTTGTGAATTGTCTGTGTCTCAGAAACTCCCGATGAAAGTCTTGCCGGGGATTGTTGTGCAATGGCTCTAAAGCTGATGTAGGAATGTGGAATAGTGATTAAAAAGAAGCTGAGAACAGCATTCCATCTTAGGCTCGAGCATTCCTTGTACTGTGCATGGAAGCACAACACCTTATCAGCAATTAGTTACTACCTGTAATGTGGTCTGTGGTCAAGAAATTAAAGGTACCTACCATAAATACATCTATATGAGGTCTTGATTTTAAGAGGCACATCTCTCAGTGGTTTCTTTTGTCCATATTTTTACTGAGTAAAAAATACTGAGTATTTTCAGGTTTTCAGCAAAGTTTCTGATACTTGCAGAACCCATTGAAATTATGACAGAGAATAAGAAGTTTGGCTGCTTTTAAAAAGAAAAGTAAAAATTTTACTGATTTAAATCCAGCCTAGCATGGCTGAAGTACCTGTCCATGAAAAGGCTCTATTTGGTTTGTATAAAAGTCATCTCTGTTCATGTTTTGGTGATCACAGTGAAATTCATCTAAACCCTGTATCAGGAGTACCTATTTTCTGTGTGATTCTGCAGTCTTTACTTGAATTCAGCAATGTTTTCCTGGATGAGTAAGTCCCTGGTGTGCTTAGCAGCTGCATGGAACCACTCATGTAAGACCTGATCAACATGAAAAAGGGTTGAAGAACTTACTGCCTAAAAGAAATCTATGTGGGTATATTTTAATTGCTACATTACCATGACAGTCTACAATATTTATAATTCTAAAGACTTCTTTGAAACAAGAAAGATAAGTGGCTTGCGTGCAATAGAAAAGAGTCAATACATCAGATGCTTGTCAGATAAACATTGCAGAACTACCCTAATGAAGGTATTGCAATTGCATGAATGTCTGAAATAGTTTTAATGTCAAAAGCTTAATGTCTTTTGGTGCTTTTAGCATTTCTGATTTCCCTAAGTGATCATAAAGTTATGGAGTTTTCCGAGGAAGTCACTAAGAATCCTGTTAGGAGCTTTTTATTACACTGGCAAATTCATGTTGAATTGGTTTTCATTTTCACTATTACAGAATAATCAAATCTGTGCTGTTTCTGTTGAAAAAGAAAATCACAGGGCTGCAATGTAACACTGCTAATGTGGTGAAGCATTCTTACTCTGCTGGGTAAAGGGTGCTCTGGCTGCCTGTCCCAGCTTTCTTCGAGCAGTGACTGAGGGAGGAAGTGGAGGGCTTTCTGTTTGTGACAGGAGGTTACACACGTTCTGATTTGGACATGTAATTGTGTTTTGATGGCTGGAAGGGCGGTGGCTTTGCCCACTTGTGCCTCCTGCCAGGCTGTGGTTTGGTTCTGGGCTGTGAGGACTCGGCTGCTCTGCCGTCACATGTGCGGTGCTGCGATCTCCTGCCTTAGTGGTGACGAGCAGCTCATGGTTCTCTCGCCAGGAGAAATGGCTCGCGTGTTCTTTTATGTTCATCTGAGGCTTTCTCCAAAAGGGAGTGAAGCTTTCAGAGTGCGTTGTTAAAAAGTACAAGCAGCCCCCTAAAGGTTCCTGTCTGACAGGGATGTTAGGGGGCAGGTCAAGTGACTGCCTAATGAAGATGAATGGAGAAAATTGCTCGTACAAGAATCACGTGGTGGGCGCTTAGCCCAGGTTGCTGAAAGTGTGATGGAATCTCACAGCTTCATTTATCAGTGTCATATTTGGGCTAAAAGTGAGCAGTATTGTTCTCATTTCTTCCAGATGGATAGGTCAACTTTAATATTTATTGCTCTTGTAGAACATTTGTTTGATGTATTTCCATTAGCTAGGCAATAATAGAAAAGCAGTGGAGAGAAACATAAAACAGCTCCCTTCCTCTACAGCTGAAATATGGCATACTCTAATGTGTAAATATTTCTGAGACTGCCACAGATTTTTAAAATCTTTTATTTATTTGATGACATGATCATATATATTGAGGAATTTTTAAAAATAATGGGAAAACCACATTGAGGAAATATAAAATATTTGACTTTTGGTTGTGATTGTTAATCTTTTAACTTTCTGTGAGCTTATAGAGACTTTCAAGAGAGGCTTTTGCTTAAGAATGTCAACAAGGAGAGAGAGAGAGAGAAGACAAAATAACATTGCATTTGAGGGACTATTATTAAGGCTGGAAGTATTCTAGCAAAATCAACTTAAAATATTAGATTTCTAAACCGGAATCTAAAGATATTTATTTTTGTTGTCTTTTCTTTTTTTCTTAATTTCTGTTGTCTTTAATTACTTTCTCTATGATGCGAAAAGACTACCTACTCTGGGTTGGTGTCAAATTTAAGATAAATAAGGGATTTAACCATTACAAAATGGTGGCTTGTAGCTGATGGTGGTACCCTGTGGTTACTGTTTATGAACTGATTTTTTTTTTGCATTTATAGGAATCGGGTTCAAGGTGTTTGACATATATTATTTTATACTGTGGAAGGAAACTTAGCTGTTTGTGAAGCAGGTGTTGTGTTAAGTGCAGTGCAAACATCCTAGCCATATGTTTCTATAATTTAAATTAATTTGGTACAGTCATACTGTTAATCTTTAGTGACTTGTTGATTGGCATTTTGCAGACATATTTCTGGAAGGCACCCAATACCATTTTCTGTAGCCTTTCTGGCAGTAGCAGAGAGTAACATTTCCACAAATTGGAATCTTGTACAGCTCTGGGAAAGGAGCCAAGATTTAAATTAGACAATAACCTCTGCTCTGTATATAGCTTCTATTCTTCAGCTGTAGGGAAAGTGATTTGTTTAATACAGTCAGCTCTGTAGCATATAATAGACTGATATATGAGTCACTCCTTGGCAATGTGTGTTTCTTAAATTTATATAGATTGAACAACTAGTTGGTAATGTACTTAGTTACAGTTGTGCAAACAATAACTATTAGCAGAGCTGAACAGACCTAGAAAAAATTGTGTTTGCTTGGTATTTGCTGGGGATTCTGCAGAACTGTTGGATTTTAGAACAATCCTTCTCTTCAGATGCAGAGGATATGATTTCATAATCATGAGTATTCTTTGAGCTTTGGAAAATCAATAATAAAGCTAATAATAAAGCTTTTATATCTGAGTTTAATATTTTTTATGTTTTATGTATGGACATGCGTTCTTTAAAAATGAAACTTGGCATCAGTCTGTGTTACAGCTACATAATTACATTGCAGCTCTTTTTGTTTTGCCCTTGTTTATTTTTTTCTCTCTTCATGTAGAAATCTGTTGCTCTCAATTGATACCTGTGAATGCAAAGAATTCTTTTCTTTCCAAACAGCAAGAATCTTTTCTTAAAAGGAGAGGTCTTTACACCATTCAGTTCATGTTTATTTAAAAGCTTAAAATCTTTAGAGCAAATCTCACTTTTTGTCCAACAGAAAATTGATTTTGCTAACAAAAATGGTGCGGGCCTGAAAGAGAATATTCAGAAATATGCAAATAAGTAGAGATAGAAATCTGTTTGAGCAGCTGAACAAAGCAATCAAATTTTCCTCATTGAAAGTTTATTTAGCTCCGCTGTGAACATTTTTAAACAAAATTATAAACTACTGTTAGTGAAATACTTATTTTTATAGGAAAAAGGGGCATTCTTTTAAGCAGAACTATTTTTAATACTCTACATTTTTCTGCCAGGTCTTATATTTACAAAATAAAGCACATTGTAAATATTGAACAATACATGGATATATTTCCTAACAGTTTATAGTACACTGCATATTCTGGATGGGTTCCAAGCAGTAGTTAGTATAAATGATATGCCAATCAAAATTATTTTTGCAGCTATAACCTGTTATAATGCAGTCTCTTATCTGAAACATCAACTTGATACAAGCCAGATCTCTTTTCTTAAGCTTTAACTGTTACATGAATAATTTCCCTTGTCCTGAACTAATCCTGCTTCTGTCCCATAAGCTTCTTGCTAGTGCATGACAGCAAAGTATAATTTATCTAGAGGTTGTATAAATCTTAATGATCACTGCTTCCATTAGGTCATGTGCATTTCTTTTTCCTTAGTCAGGGCTCAGTTGTACACAGCATCTATGAAGTACTGCAGTAAGTCAGATTTGTACATATCCAGCACGTCCCTTCCAGGCCATCTCTTTAATGATTCATCTTCGGTGTGAAAGCTGTTTAAAAAAAAGTCCCCTGTAGACAGCGAGGTGAATACTTAAAATTTGTCCATTTCTATTGGTAAATAAATGTGTGGTTTCACAGTGTGCCGCGTTTGTCACTGTTGTTAGTTCAAAGTGTTCCTTCATCTACTCTACATTTCTGCTCCAGGTGAAAAAGAATCTTTAATTGCGTTTACCTCCCCAAATTCTGTGTTTCATTTTTTGCAGTGGGGCCTGAAAAAGGTTGTATCGGCATGAGCAAAGGTGTGCTGAATTACAGAGCAAGTAACTCGGTAAGGCAGCGGGTGGAGGTTTGGAGCCTGATGCACACTGAGATGTTCTCTGGGACTTGAGGTCCCTTAGCGTCATTTCTGCTGGGGGCAGTGCTGACAGCAGGACTTGGAGTCACTGGAGTGCCTTTTAGTTTGGTTCCCACTGCTGCTGATAAAACCATGTTACTGTTACAGGCACATAACCTTCTTTTGGAAGCAGGAAGTGCTGTAAATCTCCTTCCTTGTTGATGATGACCATTCTACATGTTGATGACTCTGTTTAGATGATCCAGGAACTTCTGGTGTGGGGGGTGTGTGAAATTGTCACTTTAAGATTTTGGTAACAAAAAAATATATTAATGAGGATGAAGGGCTGTGATATTCACAAGCTGAACACCATTCCATGTCTTTGAAGCAAACAGAGATGACTGAGCCATAGCATGAGTTGTGCTTCTGAGGGGAGGAAGAGACTGAAAAGGGGCCTTAATTTCCCTAAATTTGTGTTTATGAAGGAAAACATAGGAAGAGTGAACACTGTAGAAAGAGAATTTACAATTGAGAATGGTGAAGGGTTTATACTCCTTAGCCCCTTTTCACACGTGTGGTGTAACAATACGGCAAAAACGTTTTCCTTGTCTCAGAAGATGATATATTTATATGTTGACATGAAAATGGATAACCCTTTTATTTTTTTACAGTAGTTATTTTAGCTACAGCTGATATTCCATTTAGTGGAAAATGGCACACAACCAGCACCACCATCTGAATCAAATGGTGCAGCCTGATTTATGTTGGCAAATAACCCTTCAGAGTTTTTCTCCCTGGTAAATACCACAGCAGGTTCCAGTTTTTCCTAGGTAATTCTTACACAAATTATTGTTTGAATTTTGATGTGATGGGGGTTTGGTGTGTAAATAGAAGCAGAGGGGTTTCTTATAATCAGTGGTTTGGCTGTCAGACTGGACGAAGGTGGGGTTACAGCACTGAAGAGCTTCCTGTGTCCCTTGGCATCTGCCCTCGGTGGTCTCAGTGGTGCTGAGAAAGGTCCCACGGGGAAATGTGTGAGGGGTCATCACAGCAGTTACCCAGAATTTCTCATGGATGTAGGTGAGCTTGGACGTGGACAACTGTCCCCTGTTTTGGAAAGGGAAAGCAATTACAGGCAAAACCACTACCATGAGGATGGCTTGATTTGGGGGTTTCCCAAATCTGAAATCACTGGACAATAAAACATTATCAGAAACTGTGCTGGATGCTTGTACAAATGAAGAAAAAATTATTATTTATAATACTTTTTATTTTTTACTGACACATTAGTTATTTTCCCACTCCTTGTTAGTATTTTCTTCTTTTAGTTGTAAAAAGCTGCCAGAACATCACGTCCTTTTGCCCTGTTCCTGCCTTCTCCATTAAATTCACACTAACAGCGTGCAGCATTTCCCAATTCAGGTAGAAAAAGTGATGGAGAAACTTTATGGTAGAGCAAAATCACCCCAGTTTGGCAGGTGATGAAGCAACCAATGAAATGGATTTCCTGTGATTTTTTCTTGCTGTGAACAGACAGAGCAATTTGGATGTTTTGTGCTCCCTTGCATGGTTTTGCATTGTTTCACTGGCTCATTAGAACTGGACATGAGATTTGTAGTTCTGAACCCTTACACAACTTTGATATCACAGAAGCAAATATGTCTGTGTTGTAAAACTTGGCTAAAGTTATTGCGTGATCCAAAATATAGTAATAAAAGAGCTGTAGCCCTGGGTTTGGGAAACAAATCACTGAATATACAGAATTTTGTGAGAGTGCCCTGACTCCAGGACTCATTTCTACTGCCCAAAGATTTCTGATCTCTGGGGAATTTTCCCTTCTGAAAGTGGGATGGAATGGTAAAGTTCAAGATAGAAAATAAAATTGAGAGAACTCCCAGGAGTTTGCAGCTAGTTGTAGCAGGCATCTGCCTGCCAGAAGCACGTGGTTATGGTGCAAAATATTATTTGGTTCTTTCAGAGTGGTTTCTGTATCAAAAATACTATCTCAGAGACACCCAAAGAAATGTTTTTGGTAGATCTCAGGTCATGTCATCAGCTGACAAAGAAAAAGAGTGCTACATGAATGGAAGCTTGTGACTTTCCCCATGTGACCTCCAATTATGAGCCTGGCATGGAATTCACAGGTATCCCGAGGAATATCTTGCATAGTTTCTGAACATTTAGACAAAGAAAGTTCATTAAGAGATATCAGCTTTTATGCATCTACTGATGATGATTACAATTCATGCATCTACTTTGAATTCATGCTAAAGCTACATCTGATCATTTTAAATTCAACTAAGAAGTATTCAACTTCTTGCACATCTTCGATATGAATAGCAAGAGACTGAATTATCCCAGTCCACTTAAGTAGGAGAATATATTCAGAGTGTGAGTTGTGAGCTGTGGAACAGCTTGGCAGCAGAAATGCCACTAGGATCTGGTGTCTCTCATACTTCCAGAAAAGAAACACAAGAATTTGCATGTATGAAAGCTCATGCTTGCTTACATCAAGATATGAAGGGCAGTACTTGACTGTTCAAGTGAGCTGTTATTACCATCTTTAGTTTTATATTTAAAAACATTGTTTTTTCTATGGCATCTGAAAATTATGACAAGGAATTACTGGTGGGCTTTTTAATATGCACTTAATTCTAACACTAATTACTCATTAGTATTTTGACACACCAATGCTGAAGATCACCTGAAGACTTGAGAGGCCTGGTTTTACAGTGGTGCCAGGCACTTGCAGCCCTGCATGTGTGAGATGCTTAATAGAGAATCTCCATATTTTAATGTCAGGATTTTCCTAATATGAAGGTTTGACTGAAACTTTATTAATTTCATTTGTCAGAAATGGAATTCGCTGTGTACCCTTTCTGTGTCCTCAACTCTCAGCTGAACCTCAGGGGCTGCAATCAATATCAGAAGTAATTTCTGTGCCCACTTTCAAAAAGAAATACAGTGACCCAATTAAGTGAAGAAAATGCTAGACTGTAGTAATGGATGAAAATGCAATTAAAGTAGGTTACTCACCTACAAAATAAAGTTTCTGCTGCCCAAAATGTTGCCTTTAGGTTAGAATGAAACAGTGGGAAGCTAAAGATAGATAAATTAGGCCTGATTGGTCTCTGTGGCATAAATTAGGAATACAAACCACCATGAGGGATTATTCTACTCTTGAATTTAATTCTCCTGTACTCTTATTGCAAAGCATTGCATCCAGTTCCATCTTGCATGTTTAAATAAAGTCAGGTGTTGCTGAAGATTCTCTAGAGGCCTCCCTGCTGTGGGATTTGTAATCATGCCCCAGCTAAAAGTAGTGGAGAAATCCTCCAGGTTTCAGGTTGATGTAAAATAAAGAAACAGGAGGAAGTGGTGTGTTATGTGCTTATTTATAAAACACATCTGTGATCTATGGTACATTAACACACATAATTTTTCCAAACTGAAAAATGTCATCCCCTGAGGAACATTCAAGGGTGACTGACACCAGCTTTGGTGCTGGGGTTGGGGCATTTCCTGGTTGCTTTCCTCAGTTTCTCCTTAGGGTGTGTGAGTAATAGCAGCAGTTACATCCCACAGGCTGTCTTTGCAATAGACTTGCTTTGAACAGCCTTGCACGTGGTGGAGTAGAGTTAATGGAGATTTTTAAAAAATGCTATTTATCTATTTGATTATGATTAGTGCTTCTAAAGTGGAAAGTATTTAATTTCATTTAAAAATGCAGGAGCTCATGGTATCAACATGGCTGAGAGTTAAAATATTTAAGATTTTATGCATGTACCGATTTTAGGCTGAAAGTATCTTGACTGATCCTCCATTATGATTATTATAAAATGTCTACATCTGCTTCACCCTTTCTCTATCAATTTTACATTTAAAACTTGATATAATTTGCTAGTGTAGTAGAGCTGATTCACAGTCTAGAATGGAATTTACAATTTTCACTGAAGTGAGTGAAATTTGATATAAGATTGTAAGAAAAGCTACTTACAGCCCCAATTGCAGTATAATCACATCACTTTAAATTCGTGTGCGAAAATGTTACAGTAATCTTGAATATAGTGATGTAAAAGTATTTCTTGGGATCCTAAGTATAAAATGCTGTCATTATGCTAAGAAATGCTTAGGTTCAATGCCTAGACAGTTTATATAAAATAAATGTGGGGGTAGACATGATTAACAGCCTGATTGTATGGATTTAATGCCTTGAAGAGGAAAGTGAAACAGAAATGCTCATGTGGCAAAACCAGTTCAGTGTTTACACATTTCCCTCCTGAAAAAACCCAACCAAACAAATGCCCCATAAGAATATCCCTTGCAGCAGTGGGGGAAAGAGGCACTCGGAGGTGTGGGAGTCAGGGTTAAGGTGAAGAAGGGCCCTTAAATGCTGTCCTTGGTGCATTGGGGCTGCTCCTGCTCAGGACCTCGCTGGCTCCCAGGTCCCGGGGTGCTGGAGGACTCCTGGCCATGAGCTGGGCTCCAGGCAGCGGCTCCAGTCATGGCACCAGTGCTCCATAACATCCGCACTCCTGCCATGACCTGTGCAGGACTGGGGAGCCACACTGGAGGGGCAGCCCCAGAATCAGGTCTGCAGATTTGCTTCAGGTCTTCTTTTCAAATTATTTTGTGTGTGTGTTGGAGGCCATTCTGGGAGGCAGTTGATCTTCCCTCTGGTAAATGTCTTGGAGAAGAGAGACACTTCCATCTTCTCACAGGGCCATGGAAAAGGATCCACTGTGCTTTACCCTCGCATCATTCTTCAGAGCAGTTGTGTAAAAAGAGCATATTTTAACTGCCATATGGCCTCAGATGTCATCAGAAATGAAATCTTACGTAGAACTTCAGCTAGAATACTTTAATATACATACATCAAATGGGTGAGGTGAAAACTGCGTGTGTGAGAAGTCCTTTGCTCATGTGGCATCAAAATTGCCACTAAGTTCTAGAAAAATACACACAAACAGGAGAAATATAAGTTCTTTTTGCATTTTAGCAATATTTTCCTTCCATGACATTTATGTCTAATCTGGTTTATTGCAGCAACAAGTATGTGCTCATGAGAGTGGTTGTGAAAATACTTTTGTAGTTCATCACTGCAAACATATTCAGGTTAGAACGCAAAGCAAGAAAACATGTTCTTTAAATATTCATTTAGTTTTAAACAAAGACTTAAACTACATTGGCCTCTCCTTGGCTTTGTAAGTGAATATCTTAACATCTGGTCTCTTTCTGCATTTCAAGCTTCAGGCAACAACAGGGTGTGATGATAGGGAATGTACTTCAGAACTAAGGGAAGTAACATCTGTAGATCTTGTAGAGTCTTTTTAGTGTGCAACTCAGTGGGTTGGTCTGTTTGATGTTTGTAGTAGCCTTGTACAGAGGAGAAGTAGCCTTAGCATACATAGTAGGACACAGAGATATACCCAGAATCTATGTTTGAGTGTCCATTTTATTACCTTGCACAGCTCCACAGACTGTGGGCAGACCTTCTTGTCTACAAAGAGTCAAGATAGTAAATTGAAACTCTTTGAACATGTAACAGCAAAATTGTTGTTATGTTTGTCTTGGAGTGTTTTCAAGATTCAGACTGATTTTATAACACCTTAATCTCATATAAAGATTAGGACCAGGACTGCTCTTTGAACCACCTTTTAATATGTATGCATTTAAATATGGAATAAGTAGCATTAAAAGTCTGGCACGTATTGAATTGCTTTGACTGTCAGTCAGCAGAATAATACTGTGCATATTCATACAAAGTTACTTCTTGCATATAAAAACATTTAAAGAATGTCTCCTTCTTAAGAGATCTGAAAATGTCTAACATGAGACCATTAAATATTCCTTTCACTACTGTTCCTAAGACTCGTTCAGTATCATACGTTGCAAAATATCATTCAGTTACAGCTTTTGGCTGTGGAATTCACTGAAGGAGCTCATATTAAAGAGTTTGGCTGGAATCACAGAGATTAAGTCAGTGCTTTTTATTGTTATTGTCAAAGTTTTTATTTGCTGGCTGAAAGCTTTTAAAGTAACTTCAAATGTTTCCATTCTAATTGCTTTCCCAAAACTTTTGAATCTGTAATATCTGCAAACAGTGTGTCTGATGGATATTGAGCCTATATGAATAAAATATAAATGTCTATTTTTCTTTCGGATCTTGCTCAAGTGTTTTATCCCGCTGAGATTTTTTTTGGCTCTAAGCAGAGTTAGAGAATGTGTATGTGTACATATATATACAGGCATAGCCACACTTACATAAGGATATATATAACAATTAGTGTGGCAGATGTTTGAGACTCAAAAATTGGAACCTAAGTGGTTCCCTGAATTAAAAGCTTTAGATTTTAAATATCAAATGACTGTCGCATGTACGATGTACACATATTTATGAACAGAGTCAATAATTAATGAACCACTAATGAGATTATTCATTTGCCTAAAATTCAGGATTGAGAATGTGACAGCAAAGCTGGGTACTTTATACTTTAAAGTTTTGTGCTCCTGTCTGTTGGCTTGTTGCTCATCAGCGATGTGGTTGTAAGCAAATTCAGCTTTCTGGTATGAAATCCCCTATAGGAACTCCTTTTGTTTTCAACAGGGCCTCCATTTCCTCCAGATTATTGCAGGATCCTGATACAGTGTGATAGAGAATCCTGGTGGGCAAGAAATGGAGAGAAATAACTGTTGTCTAGCAGGTTCTGAGTGCCAAAGGTGCTAAGGCTGAAACTTCCTGGGTAGCTTTTCACAAGTTCATGAAGATATGTCCTAGCAACTTTGTAGGCAGAACCTTGAAGGAAATTAACCCACTTCCAGAAGACATGAAGTACTGAAAATAAGAAAATACTGTAATCTGTCTCAGAAGGCAGATTGCTACTGAACTGTTCTCTGATAATCACTAATCTTAAATTTGTTCTAAAAATATAAAAAGAAAGCCTCAAGCATAAACTTGGCATCAATAGTACATGTTACCTAGTGGTCCAGTCTTTCATGAAAGCCCTCCAAAACATCATCTTCTGCTGACAGAAGCGTTGTCTCTGGGCAGGTATCCCTACCCCGTGCACACACACAGCAGTTTGCTCTTAGGTGGAACTGGGATACCTTATGTGCTTACTGACCCACGTCTTCTGCCTGCATCTGGTCCAGCTCTCCATCTCCTTTGTGCTCAGTGACTCAACCCATAACCTCCCAGAGCTGCCTCTTGTCTGTGGTGGTTCATACTTCTGGGGCAACACATACCTACCAAAATATTGGCATCCTGCTAGAGGAGGGAGGCCCAAAATCCCTGTGGGTAAGGATGTCCTGTCAAAATCAAGGCTGCCATTTTGCATTCATGCTGGGATGAAATTTCTTCTTCATTTGCAAGGTTAAAAAAATGCTTCATTCACCTATAAGGATATGAATCCCTAACAACTTTGTTGGTGTGGCATCTGTCAAACAACAATCTGCCTCACTGTTTTCAGTAGCAAAATCAAAATACAATACTTGTGTTTTATAAAATAATATGGACACCATCTACGGCTTCTGAAGTATTGAAACTTCCATGAATGACTTGCTCTTCCAGAAAGGAACTCTCTCTGCTCCTGCTATGAACACATTGTAACTTAGGAGCAAAGCCTCTGCAGAGATTAGCTGGATATCCATCTTCCATCTAGAACAGAAAGGATTGGAGAATTCTTATATATTGTTTTATGCTCATTGAGAAAACAAGTTGTGTTTCGTGACGAGAACGCCCCCCAGTATATAATACATCTGATGAGGACACTGCTGTTCATAGATGGTGATAGTTAGTTAATACTATTTTTAAAAAAAGAAAAATAAAAAGTCCCCTGTCCCAGCCCTCCTCCCACTCCTACTTCTGTTGCCAGAATAATTTTAGTGTATATTGTTTTGTTTGGAATAATCAGGCTGAAGTAGCATTAGTCCAGCTTCTCATCTTTTAATTACAGACAGTTTATTGTCTATGCTGTCCCACTTTCTGCATGGTTCCCCACCAGCCAGCTAGACTTAGCAATCTCCATTAATTTAATTTGGCATTTCATTCAATCAGACAGGCTGTGAACATGATGAATTTTTTTTTTTAAATAACACAATGCTCATTCTTAATTGATGTCCTTATCAGACATTGTATTTGCCAGAGCTGTAATTATTGGTCAGGCAGCAAAATCAAATCTGCCCAAATGCAGTGAAGATGTTCTCCGGTGAAATTATTAAGATACAGTACTTAGACCTGCAAAGTAATTTAGTTTTGGTCTGTAATTACATCTTTTGGGATTGTTATCTTTCATTTTACTCCGAAGGGCAGTGTAACCTCAGAGGAATTAATTTGCCAAATATGAAGATAAAACTGAGATTCTTGCCATAATATATATATTTGTGCAAGTAGATATTTCTCTATATGAAAACTGCAAGTATGCTCACATCATAAAAGAATGATGCTATTAATGGCTATATTTTTAAAAATATGGGTTCTAATTTTACTGCAGAAATACTGGAAGTGTGATCCGTTGAGGGTGCCATATTCTGTAAGCAGTAAATTGGCATCAGAAATAATAGAATTTGGATGTGTAACTGCCTAAAATATATACACAAATGGACATGAAGTGCTGTGACAGAACTGGTTTAGAGCTTGTTCTGCAGGCAGTGAGAATTTTGACTAGAAATACTATTCTGAAAAACTTTAAATGTGTGTTTTGACTAAACATTAATTAGCAATTATGAAAGGACTGCTCATGTCATGATAATTAAGTCTAAATTCCGTTTTTCAGTAAGGGTTGGGATAAGATTTTCTTTAATTAAAAAAAATCATTATTTTTAAGCAAAATTAAGTTGATGGATTAGCTAAGAGTAGATGATAAAATGTGTTTCATTCCTGTTCTGGATATATTTTGTTTAAGTTTTTCATTTGGGAACTGACTTGCACCACAAGTCAGTTGATTTAGAGACAGGTTGCAAAAAATACTAATGGCTGATCGTTGTAAGTAAAATGATTTCTCCATTAAAATCAGTACCAAAATTCTGATTAACTTTCATAGGTTCAAAATGTTCTTCTGTGTGTCCATAATAACAACACCTTCAAATGTTATTTGCTTTAAATTTGAAGCTTTTTTTTTTCAGCTATTATGGTTTTGTGGTGTAAAGTTCTCTTTTGCTTTTTTTGTCTCTTGCTGCAATGAGTCAATCACAGTTGCCAAAGAGCCTTGAGAGTGGCCACAGTTCAACATTTGAGATTTTCTGAAGATTTTTTGAATAGGAATTCAGACTCAGTGGACATTTAATCACTGATTTTTATCTCAATCTGCCAAGGTTTTCCTGTGATGTTCATCATATCAGACTTCTGCCTTAAAACAACTGCTCATTAGGCTCAGCTTTCATAACCAACCAATTTTTAAGCTCTGGTGAGTACAAAGGGTAGTTTGAAAACCCAAGCAGCGTTGTGCTGTGCCAGTTCCAAGTGGCTTATTTCTTGATTTACAAACAGATAGCCTACCTTTTGGCCCCAGAGGTTTGCTCTAAGAAAACATGCACTTTGTACAAGTGTGGCAGGGATACAGCTTTTATATCCCCAGTGCTGGGCAGGAGTTGATTTGGTCTTCATTAGGGCATGTCTTGAGGAAAGAGAGGGCGTGAATTTCCCCTTTGCATTGCAAGTTTGCACTCTTGCTAGAGAATCTGAGTAAGACCAGGTGTTCAGCTTCAGGTTTGGTAGTCAAAGAGAAGAGAAGAACTTCAACCAGCTCTTTTAGATTAAATGAGTTTTCGGGACATGCTTTACTCAAGGTGTTAGTAAAGCAAGCATCCAGTCTCGTTCCAGTCTTCATTCTGTCCAGAGGGATTTCAGCAGGGCCAGGATTCCAATGCCCTTCCAACATACAAGAGTACTGAACTGTCGTAGTTTTAATGCAATGATTTGCATGAAGAATGGGCGCTGTGATTCACAGCAAGTTCAGAGGAGGCTTTGTTTGTGTGCAGTTCATTTCTGAAATGGGCAGATGTGTGTGGTTTCCATGGGTTGGTGGTGGCAGCCAGCTGGGTACGCCCACTTAATGTGTTCATCAAAACTGAGGAGGGAATTTGAACTCCTGAAACCAAAGGAAAGAAACCGTACTTTGTAATGCAATGGTGTGTATGGCCAAAGGAAGCTGGAGACATTTTATTCTCTCCTAGTTACAGGGCAAGGGTGTCCTGGGATCTTTAGATGATAAAGTTCATGCAAAACCTTGCTAATTGCTCTGGCAAAGTTCTTTGCAAAGCATCCCAACGCCATCCCAAAACAGAGATAGCTGCACTAGGTGCTGCATCTTACTCTTCTTCTGTCCCCAGGAAACCCAACAGGTGGGAGCCTCTGGGACTCCACCTGGGCAGGCCAAATTGCTGGGTCTGCCCTTTAATTTGGATCCCTGCTGTCAGCTATACCAATGCTCTGAACTGTTTATGAGGGGTCAGAGCAAGCGATCCTTCAGAAAATAAATGGAGAAAAATATTGTCTGCAACAAGAGTCCTTTCATAAAAAATTATTTTACTAAAATAGGCAAGAACCCGTTGTTCTATTTAGAATGATTTATAACTGTTCCCAGCTGATCACAAAGTGTTTCTAAATTAAAAGCCATTAATTATAGCCTTATATAGATACAAAGATATGCAAGAAGTGCTTTGTAATTCCAGCTCTGCACTTCAGGTGAGAGCTTTTTAAATTACTTGGACCATTGGAGCCACCTGCTTGACTAAATGCTGAGGGCCCTGTGTTTCAGTACTCATCAGTGCATTGCAGTGTTAACATTGTTACTGATTTTTCTCATTTCTCCAGGGCAAATACTAATTAATGGATACAATTCACAGCTGATTAGCTGTAGTTTCTTCAGTAATTACATTCTCAGACTAACTGTTCAGAAGAGGATTTCTAACCCAGTTCTTATTTCACTCTAAGCTTAATTTGTTTTTTGAATTGTTTAGGTCCTTAAGATAATAACCATTTTATTTTCTTTTGTTGTTATAGGGTACCATTAGATAATATGGAAGTTTAATCTTAGAAATACTCACTGATAATTGTTATGTGCCTTCAGTGGATTTCTAGTTCAGAGACAAAAAATAAATGTAAAGAATATTATTTGTGATCCATACTAACAAAAGTGAAATATTCCAGTTTCTGACATCAGTGCCTGAGTCATACACAATAGGGTCTTAAATATTATAGCCTAAGAACAGAATGACTTGAAGGATATGTACATGTAACTTTTAGCTTTGACATTCCTTGTTACATCATTTGCTTCCACAGTCTTAATAAAATGGAAAATTAAATTGTCACTTTCCCCTTTGTTTTACTCTAATAAAACAAAAAAGAAGACAACCACCTGGCAATCAGGAAGCAGTAGCTGTGCTGTGAGCAATACATGTACATCAAAACAACGGAGAATTTTACTCTTCAAGGTAAAAATCAGCCACATTTCTATTTTGAGGCACTGGAGCCCTTAGGATGCTAAGGTCATTAAAACAGGGTAGGGTTTGTCACCACTTATTTATCCAGTGTTAGAGTAATACTTGCCTGGTCTACCTTTGCCCTTAGGTATCCTTTGAAAATTTGATTTCTTTTTTTTTTGTTGTTGTTGTTATTCTTGTAGAAAGAACAGCTCTATTCGAGCCATTTGAGTTTTTCATGTAAATCATTCTTAGTTTGCCACTAACTGACATGAAAAATTCTATCCTGTCGATCGCACTGTTGAGCTGAAGTAGAGTCTTTGTGAAAGAAATCCACACACACATCCGTATGTGCCAAAACAGTCATTTGAATGTGCAATTTTACTTGAATTTTTTAATCTCCAAACATGGGTGACATCTGGGCTTTTAAAAAATGGATGACATTACTTGAGTATCTGCATAGCTGGGGATAACAGAGTTTTAATAGCTACGAGGCAGCCTACATATTGTGCTAAGGCCTCTGTTGCTTAACATGTGTTATAGGTTGAAAGATTCAGAATGATAAGTACACACAAATGGAATTTGTTACTTCAGAATGAAGGATCTCATCTTGTATTCCTTCCCTCCCCTGTGATTGTCTCCTAATTTTGTTGATGTCCTGTTTAGTCAATCTGACAATTCATCAGGTACATAAGGCCTCAATTCTTTATTTCGTTGGTTTTTTTGTTTGGTTGTTTTTTTAGATCTCCTTTTAATTTTGTCGTCTTGTCAGATGTTTTTGTTTTCAGGGGAAGAGCCTTTCTTGAAAGGATCACTGGTCCTTCCAGTGAGAAACTGGAGAGTCTGAAATATTTCACTGCTAAAAACAGTCAGGCACCAAGTGCAGCTGTGGCAAATGGAGCTGAAGCAAAGTGGTTTTCCTTTCAGGACGGGTTCAGCTGCTTCAAAAGCACAACAGAGTGTCTTGCTTGGAAAGAACAATCTGTGCAAGTGCATGGTCACCCATCCTCACTCATTGGTTGCAGAGCTCAGGCTGCTTTGGGGAGTGTTTGCTCTTGTGGGGCTGGGGGGGATGCAGGTCCACCAAGGTCTGACAAGATCAGATAAAACACAGCCTTCCTAAAAAAAAAGTGTTTTCTAAAACTCAAAAATGGGAGTTAAGGGAGGAATGCTCAGTGTGGTGCAGCAGTGGTGTGGGAGGGACGGCACAGGGCTTCTCATTAGCACTCACCCTGCAGGGTGCTCTGTGCCTGGTGGTAGCAATGGGCCCATGTGAATGCCTCTTCTGCTGTAGGTGTGTGACAGGCCTGGGTCTGTTCCTCGAAGACTCTGGATGCCTCCCTCTTCTGGGAACACGTGCGGAACTGGTTAGCAGCCTCCATGCCTTTGGAAGTGCTGTTCAAGGGCATAGGGCACAGTTATGCTGATAATCTCTTCCTTTTCGGTGTTCAGTTTGTGAAGTAAAAGTACTTACCTTCCTCAACAAATGCTCATACTTGAGAATTTGGAGGAAGTAGCTCTGGCATGCAAGGAAATCCCTTGTGATCACTGGTGTGTGGCATGAGAGTTGCACCTCAGTGGGAGCAAGTGGGCACTGGGCACACCTCAGGGTCTCAGTGTCAGACAGTTTCTCTGATCCGCAAAATCTTCTGGTGTTAATGTTCACTGAGAGTGGGAGCTCCACTGGAATGAAAGATAAACGAAGGGGGATTGTTTGGCTTTTTGATTTTGTGGAAAGAATGGGACTTCAGGAACAGCATTGCAGATTCTCATTCTTCCCCTTACTGGCTTAAGCTCTTTAAAACCAGTTCTACTTGCGGTAGGAATAGAGCAGCTACTTCTGGCTGCAGCAATCCTCTGGGTCAGGATCACTGGCAGAAATATTATAATGTGCATCAGAAAAGATGTAGTAGAGTAGAAGTGTCTTTCCTGGGAGTCTCTTTCTAACGGATTCGTAATTTCCAAAGTCACCTTTAGGTCTCTGGGGTGGCTTTGCTGCATGGGCAAAAACTGTTGGAGAGATACACATGAATATCTTCCTTGCACAGACTGAGGGATGCAGAGTATGTAATAACAAGAATAATGATGATGATGATGATGTTGAATCCAACTGAGTTCTGACTTCAAAGAACACCTGCAGAATTACATCTTATCTCTTTGTTGTTTTGATTTTGTTGGGTTTTTTTTTTCTTCCCCCAACCTTTTCTATGCCAGTGATGGGGCAAAGCAAATTTATCATGGCATACATTAAATCCAAATATTTATTTTTCTTTCAGTTTGGGAACAATAACAACTACATGAACATGGCAGAGGCAAATAATGCATTTCTTGCTGCAAATGAGGTAGATGTTTTTATTTTTTATCTATGCTCATATTCTGCTGTTTGCTGTGATAATTTAACAGACTTTGAATGGATGAAGAGTGAAGTGCTGAATTTCTGTGTGTTTTATGGAGCACAAAATAAAGACTTTAATGAGAAAGAAAATAACCTGACAGCTCTCCATTACTAGTCAATTTAGCTGTCCATAAGGCTGTTACTTACATAGCATGTCAATAGAAACAAATCTGCTTTATGTATGGAAAAAAAATTATGAACAGAAGGAAACAAATAAAAAGCACAGTAGGTGTACACTTTGAAAGCAAGCTTAGTAATAGTCATTACTAGCTAATGTTCTAATTTTTTTTATAGATACAAATGGTTTCATTTGGGTTCTTAATACTCATATGAGATAGAAAACCAAAGCCAGCTCTGTTGCCTGAAGTGTATGGGCTACATCAAGGAATCTTTTGGGTCCAGAACAAACATGGAGGCTGGCCTTGTGGAGGCTGGCTGCGTTGTGGAGATGATGGATTTGATCACTGCCTTTGAGGGTGGAAACAGGAGAAAGGTGTGGCAGCTCCAAGGCCTACGTGTCTGATAGGTGGGGCCACCTTCCAGCCAGTTAAAAGACTATCAACACGCTAATCCTGCCTCCAAGTCCAGACAGAACCGGCCTTTGCTCCTTCCTGAAACCCAAGCTCTTACTCCAAAGGCAAGAATGGAGAGTGCAAGAGGCACCTCCTCGTGTGTGCACAGCAGTGTGGGGAACAAGAACTGTTTACACATGGTGCCTGTCACAAAGGCTCTTCCCAACCTGAGGAAAGGGTGGAAAACCAGGCAGCTCTGATTTCCATGTTGTAAGTGGGGATTCAATCACAGGTATTCTGTGCACTTATAAAACAGTGAGCTCAGAGAAAATAAGCAGAAAGGTGTAACAATAAATATGAAGGTTAGGATTAAGTGTAGGATTTTATGAATCATTTATACAATGGTCACCATCTCTTTTTACCCAGCAAGACTGCTTAGATAAGGGAATATTGTTTGGCACTAGCTCCAGTGTTATTTGTGATAATGAACACAAACCCCATCTGTAATGACAACATGATGTTTCTTTCTGTAGAATTTCTTTCCTACATTTGAATCAAACATTGATGAAAGCTCTGCTGCCAGCAGCTGTTCAGAGACAATTTAATTCCAGCTGTGATAATTCACCGTGTCAGACATTGGCTGTTATATGTTGATACAACAGTTCTCCAGATTTGCATTTTTATCAAAAGGAACAAATGTTTTGAACATTTCAGTACAGATGGCATTTAACCATGCACACAGGTTTTTTTTTTTTTTTATATGTATGTGTAAGATATAAATATTTGAAAAGTTAATAACTTTAAAAAATGTGATTGGGAAGATAAATCTCACAAATGTTATACCATCTTTTGGTCATAACAGCACCTTTCTGCGGTCCCAAATTGCACACTATTCAGGCTCTTTTTACAGACTGAATAGCCCAGTGATTTGGATTTAAGACTACATCACTAAGGGGCTTGCTTTCTTCTTAGATTACATCTATTTTATCCTCAATCTTAGGTCTGTTTTATTTTTTAAAATTTTTTTTTAAGATATATACATATTTGGATAAGTTATACAGTTAGAATTAAATTCAGATTTAAAAATGTTATGGTATTCATCAATTTACTCTGCCATTTGTAGTAAGCTATAAGTATTAAGATGAATGCTACTTTTCTAAGTAAAAGATTATATAATTATCTAGCTGCGTTACATACTTCTACAGCTGTCCTCGAATTTTTCTGTTAGATGAGGAAAAAAGATCCTGTTCTTATAATTACTAATATCTCATAAATATGTCAAGTAAAGAGAGGTTCAAATGTACTATAATAATACTGATTTCACTGAACCCTTTTGCTTGAACAAGGAATAAAAATATGATTAAGTGCTACTGTTCGTATTAAAGCGTGAACCTTACTTTGCAATTACTGCATTACAATGTATTTAATTATAGTGGTTTTGCATTAACATGAATGTCGCTTTCTCAGTATTATTTTGGGCCTGAGCACTGCTGAGCTAGAATCCCATTTTATTTCTGTAAATAATGCCTTAAGAGTGTAATCCTAGAGCACATTCAGGCTTAGAAGCCACACATTTGCTTTATGTTTTCTGTCTCTATGTCATGATTACTACGACTCATTTTAAAGCACCTTAAATATTTATTGAAATAATATTTCAAGTGTTAATTACAGTGGTAATGAAAACAGCCAAATGCCACATATCAAGAATGAGTGTTTATCCGTATTGTTAATGTGATATGTTAGATTTCATTAAGCAGTAATGGGGTAGCAAATGAGTCACAAATTACAGTTGCATCTGTTACTAGACCACATTAGTGCCAAAATAACTGCAAATGCAGCCACAGGGTTATGTTCATTAGCCAACCACTTCTCCTGGCCAATCCATCCTTTGTGTTTGTGAACTACGGGGTCCACGAGAAGAAAAATTCACACCTTTTATAACACAGCAGTGGGGAAGTCAAACATCTCCCTAATCCAGGCCCAGCCTTCACATGCAGAATTAAGTTCCAGCCTTGCAGTTGGAGCGAGATGGGCACAGCCTCAGCAGACTCTGACGGTGCTGCAGACTGCAGCAATCTGGGACCTCATCATTTCTGGTGTGAGACCAATAATGACAGCTGACAGGTTCTATATGCAAGCAAAGGTTTTTCTTGTGTTTCAGTTTCCATCTTCTCTCAAGCGGTTATTAATTTATATCATCATTAACAGTTTGAAGGATGACAATTTGCAGCAGTTAATGAGATCTTTCACTGAACTTATCATTTTTGAATTAACTGGCATTAAGTCACTCTTTCAAACAATGTAATTAATATATAAAACAATTCTCCCTCCCACCCCAACCTGAATCCTGAACTAATGCAAACAAACAAATCCCAGAGCAGCCTTGCATGTCCAGAACAAGACAAGAGTGCCTATTTTAGGATTGCCAACTGCCCAATTTGATCAAGGCAGTCCTATTTGGGTACATTTAAAATGGCCTAATTTCAAGCACTGAAATTCTATTATCAAGTAGCAGTGGACCTGAAATAATACATGAAAGTTCATTTAACTCTCAAAAATTTGAATAAGTGTAGCTCATTTGTTTCCCAAATAAAAGTCAGCAGTGTTAAAGCCAGATACAGACTCTACTTGAATAAAGATTATCTTTGACAGACACATGCACACGTACAAACATGCACAAACCCTGAAGATAACTGGCAGTAAATTTTTGCTCAAGGCATCTTAACAGGTGTTTAGTTCATAACAAACCTACTGTTCAAACAAAGCTGGCTTGCTTCAGAAAGCACTGGAAGCTGCTGTAATCACCCTCACGCATTCATACATCTCTCCTCAAAATTACAACCTGTGTTTAAAAGGCTTTGCTGTATTTTGGGGATGGAAAAGAAATAAACACTGATAATATTTCATGTTTGTTAGTGGATAAAAGCAAACAAAAGATGTGAAATGGTCAGTGGTGAATTCCTGTTGTGTGTGTGCTACAAAATAGTCAGTGTTTTATGAAGCGTGAGAGTAATGTAAGCTGTTTGTGCTATTTTACTAACATATCAATAAAGTGGCAGTTTGTTATACAGCCAAATCCAATGTAGCTGATATTCGGGCTAACAACAGACAGATGTTGCTAATTAAGTACACATTAAAAAACTGTTAATACTGATACTCCATTAAAGCCATATGATAATGAGACTTAAATCTTTAATCAGAATGATCCACAGATCCCTTCAGCATATGAAACTTAAAAATTTTGTTGGTTATGGAGTTTGCATTAGAGAACAAACCAAGATTTGGACTGCAGGTGTGAAGGTGATTGCTGAGCCCTGTGTGCCCTAACACTGTTGCCTTGTCCTGTCCTTTTCCAGCAGACATTCCATACGCCGAGCCTTGGGGATGAGGAGTTTGAAATCCCACCCATCACCCCCCCGCCTGAGTCAGACCCTGCACTGGGCATGGCAGATATCCTGCTACCCTTTCAGGGCCTTGGTGACCAGCTGCCTGCACAAGGAAATGAATTTACACCTCAGTTTCCCCCCCAGAGTTTGGATCTTCCCTCTATTACAATATCCCGGAATCTCGTGGATCAAGACGGCATCATCCACAGCAATGGATTGCATATGGTAGGTCTGGTTCTTTGTGTGTTGCCATTGCCTAATATTGTCTGTCAAGTGTAGATTTGTGCCATCTATCGGTCTTCATTGACCCCTCAGAAGATCTGTGTGATTTCTTAGAAGCCTGACCAAGCATTTGCCGGCATTCTGTGTCCCGGTACAGGCGTGCTATGCATGACCGATGACACATGGTGCTACACGGCAAACAATGGTTTGCTATTGCTCAGTTCCCTGAGGAAGCTGACAAATGGTTAAGGGTTAAATACTGGTGGATTCAGCAAGATAAATGTGGTTGTTAATGTACAGTGCAATGCTATAGTGTTTGTGAACAGATCTCTTGTGAAGAAGCAGTCAGGCTTTACAAACACAGAATTTTCATTTTGGGAATGGACTTGGAAGCCCATATCTGTTGGCATCATGTGCATCCCAAGTGCTCCTAAAGTTCAAAAATGTGTTCTACAGTTGGCACTGGCATCAAGAATTGAAAGACCATAGTGTTGGCCAGGGGGAACTACAGCATTTACAATGAATTGTTTGTCTGTATTTGAAGTGTAGGACCCACATCTGACATCCATCAAGATATTTTGATAGTAGCTCAGAAGGAGAGCCAGAAGACAGTATGGCAGCAGGAAAAAAGCAGTGTACTTCCTATATCCTGTATATTCCATGGGCTAAATCTTTACAAATAGGAATTAATTAATTTTCTTTTAAACTCATAATAGAAGTGATAGGGATGTATTACCTTGACAATATTCAGAAATACAGGGTCATAAAAAGACTTTGTTGTGCCCAGTGCTCTTGTTGGCAATAGAGGCTGGGGCAGGGTGGTCTTCTGTTCCTGGGCTGCCTCCGAGCCCTCAGGAGCAGGGACGCATGATCTGGGTGGAGAAGAGCTGAGTGATGGGGCTGTGAGGCTAATTCCAGTGTTAATTAGAAAAATCAAAAGCAGGCATGTGTGGGGTTTCCTCCAGAACCTGTACACACTGCAGGGCTGTGATCTCCATGGCTGGGTGGGTGCAGGCACAGTTCCCAGTCCTTGCAGTGTTTCCCTTTCAGCTCTGGGGGATCTCCCAGGGTGGGTTTCGGAGAGCTTTGTGCAGTAACATTCATACTGCCAGCAATGAGGCACAGCTGTGAGCCAGTTTGCCCTACTCAGCATTTTAAACTCAGTGCTTACAATTAGAATTAGTTTCTGTGTTGCATATTGAAGAGCGAGTGAATGTTTAGCTTGAACAGATATTTTACATCAACTATATTTTTTTCTGATTAGCTCTTTTATATAGGACCTTTTGCTGAACTTGGCGTAGTGAAAATACATATTTACTGCTGGACTGTAATAAAAGTTGTTTTGTTATGTTGTGATTTCTTTTTTATTATTCTAGCAAGTGAAAATTAATTAAAGATTTACAAACCAACATGCAGCAAATATTTCTCTGTAATTCTACAGGCTGCTGACTTCATTGCAAATTTTAATATTTCTTTGGAGGTCATGAAGAGTAGCTAGCACTAAAGCAGAGTGAAGCACAAGCTGCTCACTGCTTAGGAGGTACAGAATTCAATCATTCTGTGGATCCAAAACAGGGACTGCCTAAAACAGGCCTTGAAGGATATGGTATTTGTTTTAGATCTCATTTTGCATTGTACATGTTGGGTAACTTCTGAAGGAAGATCAGATTAATAAAACCTGAGAGTCAGGACTGTTGTGCCTGAAAACAAAAGTAATGGAGTGTGTGTGCACTGAATACAATGAAACTTGGTCAGGAAATACTGTGGGCAGGATCGGTGTTACGTGCACGAGGATCCCCTCGGTGGTATCGAGTGCTTTGTAACCTGACCCAGTTTTGCCCTTTAATTTTGCATCCTTTCACTGAATGTGATTCTTCCATGAGTAAATGCTGTCACTTTAACAGTTCCAACCAGAAGAGGCCTCCAGATTATCAATCTTTTGGCTCACCTCTTCTGATGCTGACTGGGAGGCTTCACATCTTTGCCTTTTCCTTCGCCTGTGCAGTGTAGAAATTACTGGCACAGTTTGCATTGACTCCATTGGGAAGAATCTGTTCCCGTGTCGGTCAGTGAGAAGCTGCAGAAAAGCTCCTGCCTTTTTACCCCAGTAGTCCAGTGGCATTTTTAGGGTGATTGCCAGTTCAAAACTGTGGATTGGGAGCTTGTGTGCTACAGTTCTGCTGCAGAGAATTGATGAGGAATTGTGTGATTTGATATGGAGGAGCCACATAGGGAGGTTTGTGTGTCAGACATTCCCCTCAACTGCTTGATTTGTTTCACGCTGTGAGATGGAGTGGCCCCTGCCATTGTGTTCCAGTCAGTAGGCTTTTCCTCTTCTCCTCATAAATGCTAGGTAGCTTTGGGAAGTTTAAAAACATTAACAGAGGGTCCTTGCATAGCTTTCCCCTGAACTCACATAACTCTCTTTAGTAGTCAAATTTTCCAGCAGTTAATCTGTATTTCAAAAATAAAAAATGAAAACATTATATCATATTTTATGTAGAAAATGTGCACTTTATTAAACTGGTAAATATTTATTAATAATATTAGAATTCATCTTTAAATTAGACATTTCATGAATTACCTTGCCTTGGAGCTATAAAAACTTTATTGCAGCAATAAAAAAATGTAAAGGAGGCATTTTGACTATGAAATTTCATTTCATGGTCAATTGAATTTACTATATCTGAAAGAACTAAAGATGGGGTTGTAAAATAATTATGATGTTCATATACACTTACAGAACAATATTCTTATCCAGCGACACTGGGGTAGTCTTATTTAAATGCTGTATTAATGGTGTACTGCTAATCACCAAAGCTTCTTGAGCTGAATACAAACTGAAATTATTTTAATATTAACTGCACTGAGTTTATTTCTTATCTCGTGAAGCATTAGAGAGCTTTACTGTAAGCAATATTTAATTTAGGTAAATGTAGTCCTACCCTGTTGCAAAGCCTGATAGAAGAATTTCACCTTGAAGAAATGTCATGAGATTTTAAATCACAAATGTTGAAAAAATAAAATGGGCTTGGACAGAATTATGATTAATACTGTGTGTCTTTGGCTTTTTTCTATGTACTACCTGACATGTTCACCTATAAACTTGAATGCAGAATCGCCGGAGGCATGGTTAAAAATAGGTTATGTCAAGGTTTTCCTCTGTCTCCCTGAGGGTGTGGAGTTGTAGTAGGTACCACGTAATGCTTCTGCAAGTATCTCACATACTACTCACAGGAAGACACAAACACAAAAAAAAAAAAAAGATAAAAGAAAAAAGATTTAACAAATTCTTTATGTATTATTATATTGAAAATATATAGAAAGACATCTATATGTTTATTCTCAGCATAAATGTGACCTAGCAGTTACTAAAGATTGTATTGGTGAGTGAACCATTGTTTATGCTGTTATGATACACGTATTATGGAAAGAGAGACAGTTTGTCACAATGCCAATTAACTTCATTATTATTGGCAACAAACACGACACATTTATCTTTACAGCATTTTTTAACATTTAAAAACAGGCAACAGCAACAAAAAGAGGAGATAAAACGGAGACAGTTTGATTAATTTTAATATTTTAATAACATGCAAATAAAATTCTGATGTTCAAAAAGGAGTCACTGAAAAATGGAGTGTTGATGTACATTTGACTTCAAAGAATGCGTGGATTTACATGATGCAAATATTATCCCTATAAATACTTGAATATAAATAAGCAGAAATCAACAGCAATATCCTCATTAAAAATCAACCCCCAATATTTTATATTAATACTCTGTTTTCTGTTGAGCTGCCCATAAAAAATTATTTTAATCTGCAAACTGTGGCAATTCCATAAAACTACAAGTTTTGCTCCTGAGGGTTCCTTTTTTTAACACCTCTCTCTAATCTGCCCAGCCTGCTGAGTAGCATTGACATCAGTAGTACATCAATTTCAGAAAGTGGATTATTTTTACTAGACAGCTATTGTGACATATTGGGTCAGTCATAAATGAAAGATATTCATGCAAGCATGCAATACTTGTAATGAAGTCTCACTCTGACCTTCTGTATGATTGATTCTGTAATTTAGTTTTCTCAGGCAGTGCCTGAAATGAAATGAAATCATGTTGAACAAGTTTTGAATACCCACAGTGCACCAGGAGAAGAAAAATCTGCAGCCCCAGAGGCTTGAGAGAGAGCAGCTGAACGATTTATCTCCATGCTATTATAGCCTTTGCCAGCATTCAACATTTCTTTTTTTTTTTTTTTTNNNNTTTTTTTTTTTTTTCTTATTTGGCTTAAGTACTTAATTCTGCAGGTAGCTGTAAATGGGAAAATAAAATGCTGTTCAGATTTAAAATGACAGGACAGGAGTATGTGCAGGGGACTGATAAAATATCTTGAATAGAACTGACCTTTCATGTAGCTGAAAGTTACTGGGGGATTCATCCTCATAATTACCATATAGATTATTTTTATTTCTTTCCTGCAATGAAACATTTCAGAGAGCAGTAGTGCTGATTGAATGAAAATTGAACTTGTTAACATTCTTTTCAGCTTAGCCTGTTGTACATAACAGAAGGTTAGCTTTGATGAATTTCAAAATTCTCTTTCTGATATCTAAGAAACAGACAGTAAAATAATTGTCTTTTTTCAGTCTGATTTTTTTCTTTTATTCAAAAACGTACAATTGTTAGAAAAACAGACTGATAGTTTTACGTATATTGCTTCCTACATTACTTATGCTGCTGGAGCAAATGTATTTCCTATTTGATGAAGATTTAAGCCTGTTTATATTTTATAATTGTTGCAGTGCTGCCAGTGCAGTCAGGATTCTGCACAGATAAGGCTAATTCATAGTGGAATATGCTCATCTTTAATTATATTACTCCTTAGGAGTGGCACTGTGCTCAAATCAAAGGCACGATGGTGACTACTGCTTTTATTTCAAGAAGAGACATTTTAAATAAACATCTCAAGAATGTGGCTTTAAAGAAATGAGGTGCAAATTTGAGCTTATTAAAGGCTGCATATAATAGAAATTTTATTAATGTTTCAGAACAGTAGTGCCTTTTACCTATAGCTCTAAATCTTTTTTAGTAGTTTAAATTCCCAAATTACTAATGAACTTTAAGTGAATAGATTAACATAAGATTGCAAGACTAAAACTAAAAACGTTGCTTTAAAATTGGCAAAAGATAGAAAGGTAGTTATTTCACTGCTCACCTGACTGGGTGCCTCTCATTTATATGTTTAATTTTCCTTTACAAAGAGACTTATTTCTACATCTCTCTTTTAATACCCGGTCAGTAATCTCCTATCTGGAGAGAATGGAGTAGGTTTTCAATTAATAAAATGTTACAACAACATTGTTTAATGTGTTACAGATGAAACAGTTATTTCATGGGTCATTAATGTGTTTAATGCCTGGAATGGTTTATTAAAACAAGCCCTTGTTATTGTTATGAATGTGTTTATTGTCATCTTTGATACAAAATGTACAACAAATTTCAGAAGTTTCTAGGTATTAGTTTCTAGGAGTAGCAATTACTCTTACTAGAAAAAGAGATTCTCTTCTGTTTTTTCTTGAATTTCTGTGCTGAATTGCTAAGATCGGGCTTTAAATCAACAGTGTTAGTCTGGTTTGTATTGGCCTTTCCCGGCAGAAGTGGCAGCTGTTATTGCCCTTGGTTTTAATAAGTTGTGGTACCAGAAAAAATTAATCTCAAGTAGCCCTGAATGCGGGGATGCTCAGGTGGCTCCGAGCGGTGACGTTTGGCCATGGGCAGGACAAGAGAGACGCTGTGGAAGATGAGACCTCTCGGGCTCAGCTGGCTGCTCTGGCAGCCTCTCCCAGCTGGACTGTGACACAGTTCAGAGCTGGGTGCTTTACTGATGGACTTCCAGGACTTTACAGAGCAATTTCTTCTTGTTTGGTGTGTAATTAAATATTTTATTTTACACTTGATGGCGTAGTTGGGCGTTTTGCCTTTCAGAGCACGTGGGTGCCCAGCTGAAGGGCCCTGGGGGCTGGTGGGCGATGGGCTGCGAGCCCTGGAGGCAACAGTGGCTCTGCCACAGGGGCTGCATGCAATGGCTTTGGCCTGATGGGAAGATGGTGCTGGCCAGCTAAACAATAGTGTGAAGATTTTCATATCCTCAGTGCCATTGTAATTCTCAAATGACAGAGTCATTTTTCTGAGGTGTACTCTTTTCTCCTTGCTCATTGGTACAGACCAATGGATGGACCACCTGTTAATGAGTGAGGGAAGTGTCTTCTGCTGTTCTTGCAAATAGGCAGATCATAGTAACTGCTGGAAAGGACCTGCCCATAGGAAACAAAGTGGCAGCAGTTGCCAAAGATGCCTGTCTGAATAGCAGACACTAAACTAAAAAATAATAAAAATGGAAGCAGGTAGGTTATTGTCTTTTGAGATCATCAGGGACTCATACATGAAAGAAGAGAAGCACAGTAACATTGGCAGAACATTCTGGGAAAAGAGACTGACTATTTTATAATAAAAGTACCTAAATCAAGATCCATCAGCTCCAGAAAATATTGTGAGGTGCCATATAAGTATGGGGAAGATGATACAGCCTATGTAGTCCTGAAAGCTGTCAGGAATTGGAGCAGAAGCTGAGTGTCTGATGTTCCTAAGAACTGGACTCAGAAGGAAGTCAGACATGTATGGCTTCGGATGCCATCAGTGCATTAAGCCTGGGCCAAGGCTTTGAGCTGTTCTGCCTCTTGAGTTTAAACTCTACAATCAGGTGCTGTTCTTGAAAGCCAGCCAAATGAGGCAGATGCTGCAGCTGGTCAGGATGTGCTGTACCTGGCCAAACACTTCGTTGGGTCCAGCCACCCTCGCTCTTCAGTAATTTGAAAACTTCCTTTGAAATTCCTGCTATTCTCTGCTGTTACCACTCATGTTTCCTCTTGGACAGCTTACCAATACTCAGCTTCCACTTCAAGTTTGTAAGTGATGAAGAAATGTGAAATCTTTTTAGAGTTTTTAAATTATTCTGTGTTGTCAGGTAGCCGAAAGAAAGGCATACCTGGGTCTGGTAATACAGAACATAATGAGACCTACTTTTCTGATTTACTTTAGAAACCAACAACAAGTAAACAAGGAAACCTCATAGAAAAGAAAAATCCCCCCCAAACCTAAAGAAAACATCCCTGAACATAGTTACCAACACTTGTAGTAATTTTTAAACATACAAATGCCATGTAACCCCTGAGTCTGTCCCCCTGCAATTCCTTGCACAATTCTTGTTACCTTTGATAATATTTGTTAGTTGTCATGTTCCCTCACACTCTATCCCCACGTTCCTTACTGCATAATAAAGACCTTTGAAGTCTGCCTTTGATTTGGGAGCTGAAGCACCTGAGTTGTGGAGGTTGTAACAAAACTGCTAACAGTGTTTATCTGACATTCTGGGACTTAATTTCAGCTATCCAGGATTTGTTTGCAGTGTGTCGTTGCTGTTTGCATACAGCAGACCTAAGCTTGTACTGCTAATTTGGAGAGAAGCTCCTCATGCCAAGAGACTCATCAGATCAGAGCCCAGATCTGTGATCTGAGTCACACACGTATTGTGATCATGCTGTTGGGTGCCTTGTCCAAGAGGAGTGTGATTCAATATGCTTTAAAGTATGGTAGATGCTTGGGAGGAAGAGAGTGGAGAGTCTGTTGTTAAATGCCTCTACAAAATGGTGTAAAAACTAAATTATAAAGAAGTTGTCAATTAGGTGATGCTAAAACAGCAGCAGCAGCAGCCACTGTGGGTGGGTGGAGGGCTGTGACCAGCCTGTCCTTGTCTGCAAAAGCAAAAGGACTCGATAGCAAATGAGGCACCCAAGAAGTGTGACCCCTTCGGCCTGTGCTGGGGATCGTGTGAGGAACCTGTGGGCTCGCAGGAAAGTAACTGGGTAAGAAGAGCGTTCCCAAAGAGAAAACACTCCAGGATAGGGTGGTGGGGCATCTCCAGTAAGAATTGTAAGCATTTCAGAGAAAAGTCTTTGTCCCTTAGTTCAGTAGTTGTGTGATTTTGACCTAGCTGTGAGCTTTGCGTATTTCTTCACCATGTAATGCAGTGTTTTGTTAGAGATTCACAGCTGAGCGTGCTGTCAGTGACTGGTGCCAGCAGAGGCCACAGCACCATCCTGCAGAGGTAGTGGGTCCTGGGACCTGGAGCTGTGTTGATGTGGCGGGTGCCTGGGTGGTTGGCCCTGTCCCTGGCACCTTCCTGTTTGGAATCGCATCTCCGAGGTGGTGCTGCACTGCCTGGTGTGGCTGTGCTCCTACTGCCTAATCCCCGAGTGTGCTTCCCCAGAAGAGGTTTTCACTTGTGGTTTGCTGCTCTCACATTGCACCTCCCACCCCTGTCAGCGGTGCAAGGAAAGCGTTAATGACATTTGCAGTACATGCCTTAAACAAGCTCTCAGTGATGAAATCCATTGCAGAAAACATCCTGGGTGCCTATGCACAACCTCAAAGGGGCAGAATTTCAGGCCTGGGTAGGCAGGAGCAGAACTGATACTTTGCACAGCCAGGCTCCATTGCAGCGCATTATATAACAAATCTGTGCAAGTCCAAGAAGTGGTGCCACAAATGAGACACTTGATTTTGAGAATACCTATCTCGTATGACCCCACAGTAGCCCCTGATGACCCCCCCAAATAAGTTGCTCAGTTTTAAAGAATAAATCAGGGGGGCCCTAATGTCTATTGTGTTTAGCTTTTGTTTGTTTGGGGGTTTTTTTTCTTCTGTGGTTTATGTGTGAACAGAAGAGAGTAGTGGGACAGGATGGGCACACAGACCAAAAAAGTGCCATGTTCTTCAGGCAGCAGAATTTGTGTGAACCTCTTGTCACCATTCCCTCTCTTAGATCCAGCTGAAGACACAATTTTTTTTCACAAATCAACATGTACTCTTTCTTGTAGACTTTTTTTGGGAATCAAATTAGGTAGGTTTACTTTTCTACAGAGACATGAAGTCGAACATAGGAGTTTTTTTCACTGCCAGAGAAAAGGAGCTGCTGCTTGTAGGATCTCCTGATAACTGCAGTTTGACAGCTCTATTAGTGATGATGGTGTCTGTGGAGGGGAGAGGAAGGACACTTCTTCAGTGGTGGCAGTACCAAGTGCAACTGCTTTGTATTCTATTAAGTAAGGATTTAATCTCTGACAGAGAAAAGCATCCTGTTAGTTTGATTTGTTTTGATTGGCAGTGAAGTCCAATCCTGTAAAAATTTAGATTAATGGATTCTTTTATCTATACTTTACTTGTGGAGAAAAAGAATATTGAGGATTTCTTCTAGAGATATGCTGACTTGACTAAAAGGAAAGAGAGTAATTTACAGTCAGGGACAACTGAGGATTTCACTCTTTACATTGCAGTGCATTTGCTTCAACTTAAATACATCCTTTAAAATATTGCATCAGCTTATGTTACATTGACAGTGATGAATTCCTCAGGCAATAGGATGTATAATGGTTTAAGTCAACTTCTGAAACCAGGGCACAGTGAACATAACCGTAATTGTTGGGTTTTGCTTAGTTATTCCTTAGTTATTTTGGTTGGCAGATTTCTCAATTCCCTTAAACTAGCTCATGCAGTGTGGGGTCAGATCCCAGCCCTACATCCTCCTGTAGGCACTTCCATGGGCTGAGTCCTCACATGACCAGAGCCTCACTGGAGGTATTGCATATTTAAATAATGGAAGGCTGGAGACATTGATTTTAATCAAGACTTCAGTATTGCTCAAAAATGTTCTAGAAAGTTATTTCCTAGTTATATTTTTAAATGTCTTGTTGAATGTTCCCAGAGATTAAAATTATATCAGGGTAGGAATTCAGGATAGAATTACTGTATGGAAATGTTTCTTAAAATGCAGGGTAGGTAAGTGAAATTAGGGCATTTCTCAATGTAATGGCTGGATGCATTTATCTGTCAAAATAAATACTAACTGTATTACAAGCTATACTAAGTGCTGGATGCTTAATGAGTTGCTAACAGAAGAACAAACTATCTTTTATTAACATAATTTTTTCCCTTAGTACTCCATAGTATGTTGAAAAACACCTTTGATAAAACTGTATATATTAAAGCGTGGGAGTTTATACATTCCTTCCCTTTCCTTTTCTTTTTTTAAAGTCTCCTTCCTCCATTATTTGCTTTCCAGTGTCTGTTGATGCACCGATATTTTATACATTTTTGAGAATTTGTTCTTTTACAAATCAATGTAAAATAAGCTATATATTTGTCATAGGCCGTGAGATGTGTCCTTTAGCAATAGGACTAAATATGAGTTCTATGGCATGACTGTCTGAAGTGATTAGAATAGTTGAGAGGAGGATAGTTTGATGGACAGATATCCTTATGGTTCCTTTGGTGAGGCCTTCTATGAACCAAATGCTGAATGTCTTTATAATGTGTGCAAGAGAGCGGTGCCAGCTGTGTAAGAGTGTGCCTAGACACGGTCACCATAAAGTTGTTTTGAGAAGGGGAGAACATTTTGGACTATGTTTTGCTTTTTGTAATCCAGGTATGTAATTAGATTCATAGAAGGGTAAAATGATTTGAGTTGGAAGGGACCTTAGAGATCATCTGGTTCCAACCCCCTGCCATGGGCAGGAAACCTTCCACTGGATGGGGTTGCTCAGGGCCCCATCCCGCCTGGCCTTGAGCTTCTGTGGGTGACCTGTCCAGGGCCTCACCACCCCCACATTAAAGAATATTTCCCCATACCTAATCCAACGCCCTGCTTTCAGTTTGGAGCCATTCCCCCTTGCCCTGTGACTGCAGAGCCCAGAGGGGCGGCCAGTGTTCCCCTCAATAAATCTCAGTACCTGAGGGGTTTGTGGTACTTGTGCAGGATGACAACAGAGGGGTCTGAGTCAGAGCCGTTTCAGTCTGCAGAGGAGTCATACAAGTTATTTCTCTTTTGGTTTTGGTTTCACCCATTATGTCCTTGTTTGATTGTCATGTTGAGTGAACCAGAGGTTGAGCTTTGCCTGACTTGTGTTAAGATCACCAGGTTTTGCCTAACTTTAACCTAAGGCTGTAAAGCAGATCAGGCTCAATCAAACCTTGATACTGTCTGCTTGAGAAGTTAATGAATTTTTGTCAGAACTAATCTGTTGTTTTAGCTTAATGTTACAAAAATCCTCAATGCTTTTAATAGACGTGTATCACATTTACTTCTGGTTAAGTTTATGTAAAAGAGCTTGTGATATTCTCTAAAATTCTCCCAGTATTCTCAGTGGATTATTTTTGGATATGTGAGCTTTTCAATTTTCATATAGTAACGTAATTAGGATGTCATGTGGGTGCTTCAGTGCACTTGTATTGCCATGTGTGCTCCTGATGTAGGATGATTTTCATTGTTAAACATTTCTTTGAGAAACATCTCAAGCATAATGAAATGCTACTGATCCTTTCAGTTTGGTATTGGCCTTTGGTAGCATCAGGGATAATGTAAGAGTTAAAATAATTGATGAAAATTTTGTTTTCTTGATTATAGATCCCTTCTTAGAAGATTTTTGTTTGCTCAGGAGCTATCTAAAAATGTCATAGACTATATTATTGCTATGAACTAGCTTCCCTGCCTTCTTGCTACTTTCCAAACCACTGTGCAAACATAAAAAATGGCTTATCCTTCTTTGTCTGAAAGCTCTTCTATAGATACCATGGGTCGTTCAGGCCCACAGCACTGTGCCACAAAGCAAAAAATGAAAATCCTATTCCTTTCTTTTTTTAATATTTGTCAGCCATATAACTTAAACTGAACATGCAGAAAATACACTCTGTGTTGTTTTCATATGCACATATAATGTGAATAATAAGGGATTGGAAATTACATGAAACATTTTCTTTTCTATAATATGTCTTATCAGTTTGATTCTAAATGGCCAGTTACAAAATATTGTTGTTGCCACTCCTAGATTTTATTGAAGCTCTTAAGATTAAAAAAAAAGGCTAAAGAAATCAGCAAAAGATACAGAAAAGAAAAACTGAAATTAAATAAGTGGATACAGAAAACCCACACAAGCATCAAATAGTATCAGAAAAAGGGACAGTTAAGAATTCATGGGCTTGTGTATAAAATTAGATTCTGGGTCAGTGCAAGTCAAGAGAATTTAGTCTCAATAAAATCATAGATGCAACCGAAATGACAAGACTTGGAGTAAATGGTTTGTAACCCATGTCATCACATTTTGTTGCCTCAGTGTAAAGGCCAGAAAGGCCTGTATTGTGTAGCAATAAAGGGAGAACAAAAGCAAGGCTTTTAGGGGTAGAACACCTTCAAGGAGGTACTGTCTGCACAATAATGAAGAAAGTTAATTTTCATGAGAGATGATCTCTTCATGAGATCTGATGATCTTCAGCTTTGCTGAAAAAAACCAGCAGAGTTTTTCTCCATGCAATAATGTCTGTAAGCTAAAATGATTGGAGTAATAGGCAGAGAGTGATATCGCTTCACGAAAGACTTTGAATGACTTCCAGATGCCACTGCCAATACAAGTCACAATCAAAATGACCCTGTAGTTAACGGCAGTAAATTTTCACAGAAAGGTGCCCTGAAGCAAATGGGTATTTCAGCCAATAAGTCTGATGTTTTGATCTTTCTGTATCAAGTGCTCCACTTTTGGCACACACACTCATCTCTAAGGAACTTCAGTCCGTTACTGAAAATATTAAAAGCATTTAAAAAGTAGGAAAAGCAGTGTGGGATGGTGTGGATGATGAGCCAAGCTGGCAGTGGCTGGGGAAGCATGGGGAAAATGAGGGTGAGCCCTGGTGCCCAGGCTCTGGATCTGAGCTTGTGAGGTTGATTTTACTGGATCCAGCTGCACCACTACGTGTACTTTTATGCTAAAGAACAATTTGTTTTTACTGTATAGGCTTCAGCAGAATGACACACGAATGCCAAATTCAGAATTAGTATGACTTCCTGCTGTAGGGAAGCAGTGAGCTGCAGTGTTTGTATATAAAGATAGATGAGGCATCTTCTCCAACACGTGTGTTGCTTCTTTGTACAGCCACCCTTGTCCCAGCCAAGGAAAGGCTGCCAGGAGCATAGAACCACTGCCTCTGTGAAGGCAGAGCTGTAAAAAGGAAGGGAAAGTCATTTGGGATAAACTTACCTCCATGCTGACACAGATTTTTGAGAACTGGTTTGGACTCATCCATACTTAATAAGAGTGCACCGGGAAGGTCAGACTCTGTTGTGGAAGTCCAGTGGGCTTATGCTGGGCTCCCACAATTGCTGTTTTGTTCTATGTCATTTCATTAAGGATCATTGCACCTGCTACTAATTGCAATGTGGGTTATTAATAATGAAAGAGTTTTCAAAATCTAATTTATTTCTCATGTTTCTGGCTGTTCAAACAATGACTATAGATTAATCAGGTTACTGAATCAATTTGTGAGCTATTTATTCTCTTATTAACTTTTTAAAAAATCTTCTTTTCTGTTTAAATGTTCTTCCATCGTGTATTGATCTGTGTGTGGTCAAAAAAAACAAAACGAGTTTTCATAGGCAGATTGCAGCTGACTTTACCTTCAGGGTCTTGCTTCTTTTTATTTACAAATGCGGTAAATGTTGTGCAGATGTAGCAGACACAGTTTGTGCCCTCAAGAAACAGTAGAAACCAAACCGTGCAAGCACTTTTGTTTCTGAGATGTGGAGTACAGGAAAAATAAAGTCGGTGATTTGTACATCGATTGCGACTTCCCCACGTTTGATTGTTGGATTAAAGATAAAAATGTGTAGTTTTGTGTGGTACTTGCCAACAGGGATCTTTAGGAGTGTTTAGGATTACTGGACCAGTTCTCCAGCCTGCTGCAGGGAATGCACTCCAGACCTGGCAGGGCAGTGGTGTGTGTTTAAAACAGCTTTCAAATCCCTCTCAGACAGGACTGGTTTATACCTACTACTGTTACCTGTAATGGCCAAGAATAATTGAATGTCAGCAAAGGAAGATGCTTTTCTCTCTCTGTGTATATATATCCCCTCACGCCACCCTGAATTTGTTTACTTTCTGCATTTGACCACAGTTTGTGTCTCCTCATTTGCAATATTTTCCTGACTCCTCAGTCATCCTGTTTCCTTGTTTATGTGGGTATTTCTCACCACATCAAGAGAAGAAATGTTTAAAAATAGAGAAATGCAATTCTTATTCAAAAAACAAAAAAATCCAGCCACAACTGGGGGAAAATGAAGTCTGGGGCAATTATAGTAACTGTTCTTACACTTAATTTATTAAAAATATATCTAATTCATTAAAAAGAAAGGCAGCAAACTGTATGCTAACAGTATTGGTTCTGTAAGCCTGTGAAAATAACTTCACCTGCTACTGCTGCGTGGTAACTGCTGATGACTAAACAACGTTTCAATCTCTCCTAGGATCAGAGTCACACCCAAGTTTCCCAGTACCGCCAGGATCACTCTCTGATTATGAGATCTATTGTCCATATGACTGATGCTGCTCATTCGGGAATTCTGCCTCCATCTCAGCTCACCACCATTAACCAGTCTCAGCTAAGTGCGCAGCTGGGGCTAAATTTAGGAGGCACTAATTTGCCACACACTTCTCCCTCCCCTCCTGCGAGTAAATCAGCCACTCCTTCCCCATCCAGCTCTATCAATGAAGAAGATGCAGATGAATCAAACAGAGTAAGTGATTCCATGTGCTGTAGCGAGCAGGCTTCCCACATCTACACGCTGTATTTTCATGGATGTGGCAGTATCAGCTAAGCTGCAGTGTGGTCATTTAAAATCCAAATGTTACAGTAAAGGGGAATATTATTAATTTGCTGGTTACCTTCTATACTTAACAAGTTTCCATACTACCTCCATAATAATAAACCTAAAAATAGACAGAGACATATATATATATTGGTCTAATTTGTCTCAGGTTTTCAGATCTGTTGAATTTCTTTGGGCATCAGCTTTGGACAGTTTTGTCGTTTTGGTATTCTCTGGAGTCATGTAAAACACAGATGTGTTTAGACAGAAGTAAAATAAGCTTTCTTCTAACTGAAAGTTTAGGTAACTTACATTTTGCTTTAAATAAATTTCTTATAAAAGGAAAAATTATTGACCAAATGAAGTACAAACATTGTTTTAGCAGTATATGTAAAAGGCCTGATTTAACAGCATTCCATGAAAGGTTTTCTCATTCAGTTGATGGAAGTTATGCATGTGGAAAGCTCATTGTACAGGATCGTCAAAATATCAAAGTGAATTACTATCATAGAGGTATACTTAGAGCCACTTGATCCCCTTGTTGCAATAATCTGTGCACAGTTCAACCAAAGAGGGTCCAGGGCACAAGGCACACGCAGGGACCAGAGCTGCTGTAACCTCGAGTGTGCGGCTGGGGATCCTCATCCCAGAGGGAAGGGAGGGGCTGTCGGTGCCTGGCCAGAGCACAGAGCCCCCAGTGCTCCCCCCAGGCCCCTGCCCTGCCCGGGGGACACAGCCAGGGTTCCTGCAGGTGGACACAAACTGCCGAGTTGCTGCTGCTTTTTGCCTGAAGGGTGGGATTTTTTACTCCTGGCCCGTGTCTAAGTTGACAGTCTAAGCCTGGGAACTGGGAAATGCCTCCAAGCTTTTGCCTTTTGAGTCTCAACTGCTGAAATTGTATCTTGATGGAAAAACATCGATGGCCTCTTCAAAATATGCTATGAATTAAATCTTATTTTGTTTTAATACAAATTTGCATTGGGGTGTACTTTCTCAGGTCGGGCTCACAGGATGTGACTCCCAGAGCCATGCCTAAAATGAGTAGTGACTACTCCTGCCTTTGGTTCCAGTAGATCCAATGACATTATGCTGAGACTAAGTACTCTCTGGTACAACAGGACTCTCCTGAGTGTTGCCTACAGAGTGGCTTTATTCATATAAAATTAAGACTGACTGTCAATATTTTTTGCAATTTATCTGACTTATTTCATGCATTTATTGACTGTTCTTGTTCATACTGTTTCATAGGCTACTGGAGAAAAAAGAGCTGCCCCAGATTCTGGCAAGAAGCCCAAGACTCCAAAGAAGAAGAAAAAGAAAGACCCCAATGAGCCACAAAAGCCAGTGTCAGCATATGCCCTTTTCTTCAGGGATACACAAGCTGCAATTAAAGGACAGAACCCGAATGCTACATTTGGAGATGTTTCAAAAATAGTGGCATCTATGTGGGACAGTTTAGGAGAAGAACAAAAACAGGTAAATCGGTGCAGGGTTGTCTCACAAGTAACACAGTAATCCTTGTAAAAAAAATCCTCCTCCTTCTGCTCTGACTGGACCACACTACTTGCTGATGTAGAACTCTACCTCTGTAGAGCTACACTGAGTTTTGAACTTGCTGAAGACTTGGCATCCAAAAACTACGTTTTTTGTAAGAGCCCACAGGTAGTGTTAAATGACTGTATTTGTCTTTAAATTTTAAAGGGCAGTTTGTAAAAGTGCTCAGGTTATAGTGTCCCAGAGTCCTCTTAAAACCATCTTTTGATGATTCCTATTTCAAAGCCCTTGTTTCCTATTAATAAGTTAGAAAAGAGGAAGGTGCAGCATATTTACCGTTGCCTTTGATGTGCCTTATGAATTTGTTACAAAGCGTGTTGATTTCTAACCTTTGAAGCCAATCCTCTGAGTCTCATTACAGTGTTGTGTGTGAAATGCTATCTCCAACTTACAGAGTGATGAGTTTTGTACTTCCTTGAGGGTTCTTCTTCTTCCTATACACATGTAACTGCTGCACATGGATTGAAGAGGGTTAAAAGAGATACCCTTTGTTTGCCAGTTCCCAGGAACAGTTAATAGAAGCTTCTGTGGGAGAGCAGATTCCCAGATAGGACACCTCTTGGCAAGAGATGAGTGGTACTTGTTTCTGAAATACATTTGGAACCTTTTAGTCTGATCTAACAGATGATAATGAACATGATTTAAAGGTGAACTTTAAATTTACTGATGATTAAAAACACAGATTTATTCATTTTTGCCTAACTGTTCTTGTTTAACTCAATGGGATTCGCTCATGCTGGCTTTGGGGCAAGTCCAAGCTCTTTCATCCACCTGTTCTAAAGGTGTACAGATTTTTTAATATGTAGTTTGAATATTTGTTTTGAAAAAAAAAGCTCAGGTGTTATTTTACTATTCTAGACTACTGCTGATACATTTTGGCATCTGAAATACGCAGTGTTCTAATATCTCTGCTACTTGGAGTCAGTGCAATACTGTTTCCTGGGGAAGGAAAGAGTGCTTAGGTAGTATTATCAAACAGCTGGTTGATGTCAAATAACAGCCTTTTGTTATTCATGATAATCCACATAAATTGTAGTGCAAGTCCAGCAAGTAGACCTGAAAGCCTGTAACCACCTGCAAGAATATTTAGAACTTTCAAGGAAGAAAAGGCACATCCAAACAGTAGAGTGTTTTCAGGGGGTTTGGTCTATGTTTTTTGGTTTTGGTTTTTTGCAAGTGATTTTAAGAGCATTCTGGCAAAAATGTCTCAATAGTTGAAGTTGGTGAATCTGTGGTCTCTTTCCATAGGTATATAAAAGAAAAACTGAAGCTGCCAAAAAAGAATACCTAAAGGCCCTTGCTGCCTACAGAGCAAGCCTTGTTTCTAAGGTAAGCCTAGCAATGCCTTCCATGTAATGCAAGTGAGCGTTTAGCAATGGAGTTGAAATATTTGGGGCAAGGGGAGGGCTGTTATGCAAAACAGAAGTAGAATCCTAGGATTTCTGTAATACAGCTCTACAAGATGTTGTGCTGCTGCTTGAACCCTGCTTAGTCTCTGCAAAAATAATTTCATCTCTCTGCTGGCATACTAATGATTACCAGAAAAGATCTTTGTAAATGTACATCTTCCTTGGGCTGCGGAGGCAAAGTAATGCACTTCACTACCAAAGTAAAATTCAGTCATGAAAAATATACTGACCTTTTGGCATTAACATTTGCAAGCTATTTGCAGAGGTTTGTTTTTCCTCAAGTGCTGCTTCTCAAAGGACAGGCTTGCTTTGCTTGGAGCTGGAGAGCAGTTGTTGTGTGACAAAGCTTAAGTATTGCAGGTGAGGGGAAGGAAATGCGTGGTGGCTCTGAATTTGGAGAGTGCTTGCAAACGGACTAGCTGGCAGTGAGCCACATGGAGTATTTTAGTGAATTCTGAGTTAAAATAAAACTTGTGAAGAAAACAAAGCTCTGCTGTCTTATTTGAGAATTTACCTTTCTAGACAGCAGCACTATGCAGGTTGTAGTTCTGTTTCATCTGAATATCATAAATGGAAATGTTCTTATAGACATCTAAAATATGGGTAAAACATTACCAAGGTGGTTATTTCTCTAGTAATATCTTATAAAGATCAAGTGCAAAAATATATTCAATCACAAGAAAGCAGCAGAGGGTGATGATGTCTTAACTCATGAGACTATTTATTTGAATGTACAACTGCAGAGCATTAGTAAATCATACGGAAAGTTGCTGTGTATTTTAATTAATAATTAAAAATACGACATCAGAAATTACACATGTGTTTTTGAAAGGTGGAAGATTTCTTCTCCTTGTGTTGAGAAGCTGTGTTTTGCTGTTGCCTCTGGGACTTAGATAATATTCTAAAAGCCTTTAGTATCACAATGCTAAGTTCAAGAGCAGCAGGAATGCTAAATACCTTTGAGGGATATTATTTTTTGAATTTTAAGTTCCCTTTTCAAAACCACCAGAAATCATATTTTTTCTCCAAATCCATGGGACCTGGACTGCCAAGTAACATCTGGGTAGATTGCAGGTGGAAATGACACTCAAAGTCACTGTATCTCATCTCCTCTAAATAAAGGCATCCTTGCTGTAGCTTTTTCACGTGAGATGGCTGCTGAGGGTAGGGATGGGATAGACACTTGGGCAGCACAGTTTGTTACATTCTCAGATAAATGTCTAAAGCATGTCAGTTAATTGCTCGTTGGTTGATAACTCATGGGAAGGGGAGTGTGTGTGCTGCTGTCTCCCAGAGAACAGGGCTTTTTTAAAAACATGTAAATATAGAAAGTGTTGGGCCTGCTGGAGCTCTTTCAGCAACCAAATGTATGTGACATCTGTGACTTTCTGGTGTTGATCAAGGGCACAAGCTAGTTTTTGTCCAAGACCTGGAGGTGCCATATAGGGAAGCAGATAAAGAGGTGATACAATGGATTGGTGGATCAGTGGTTGTTTTCAGACTACAGATTGATCTTTTCTGATAGAAAACAAAAGATGACAAAGGTCTCTGAGTAGCTGTTAGTTTTATTTCCATGTAAACAGTGACAATGCTTTTTCTGTTGAAAAGACAATTAATTTCTTTTCCAAACACAGGCTGCTGCAGAATCTGCTGAGGCCCAGACAATTCGTTCTGTTCAGCAAACCCTGGCATCCACAAATTTGTCTTCCTCCCTTATTCTGAATAGCTCCCTTTCTCAGCATGCGACGGTATCGGCATCTCCCCAGCCTCTTCAGCAGCCCCTTTCCAGAGCGATCGCTCCAAAACCCCTGCCCATGAGACTGCCAATGAATCAGATCGTGGCTTCTGTCACCATTGCACCAAACCTGCCGACAAACATTGCAGCTCCCTTGATGAGCTCTATGGGCACAAACATGGTGCCAACGCCGTCCTCGTCCCAGGTCAGCCCCTCCATGCAAAGCCAGCAGCACCAGATACAGCAGCTTCAGCAGCAACAGATGCAGCAGATGCAGCAGCAGCAACTACATCAGCATCAAATGCATCAGCAAATACAACAGCAAATGCAGCAGCAGCATTTTCAGCACCACATGCAGCAACATTTGCAACAGCAGCAGCAGCATCTTCAGCAGCAGATTAATCAGCAGCAAATGCAACAGCAACTGCAGCACATACAGCTTCAGCAAATGCAGCAGCAGCAAATGCAGCACATGCAGCACCAGTCCCAGCCTTCTCCTCAGCAGCATTCTCCAGGAGCCCCGCAGATCACTTCTCCCATCCCTGCCATTGGGAGCCCTCAGCCAGCACCTCAGCAGCACCAGTCACAAATACAATCTCAGACACAGACTCAAGTATTATCGCAGGTCAGTATTTTCTGAAGATAAACGATCTTGCAACATGGCTTTGTGTTGATGAGGGGGTAGGGGTAAACCATATTTGGCTGAAAACTGTAAATTGTTGATGGTAGTTATGCAGGGATGCATAACAGATCAAATGATCCTCTAAAGTGTCTATTAGATAGGCAATAAAGAACTACAATGTAGCTGTGTATCATCTTTTAGCTGACTATAAATCATTTTGTTTAAAAGAAAAAAACGCTGTTCTCTTTTTCATGTGATGCCTTTTTAATTTATTTAAGCTTTACCTACAATATGTGAATCAACTGGCCTAATAAATACCTGGACCTTATGACTGCAAAATGGCCTTTCAGAGTTATATGCTATAACCCTTTTTTCTCTAAAAGTGAATAATGCACTTCAAGGCAGTATGAACTCATGAAGCCCTTAAAGCACAGTTGTAACTACCTGTAAAATTATGATTGGATTTCATACAATCATACTTGTATGACATGAGTTAGTTGATGGCATTTTTTGTCATGAGAAAATAGAGTAAATCACAGATTTTTGCCAAAGCTCTTATTTTTTTTCTCTCCTAAATGTCTTCAGAAAAACAAATGCAAGTAACTGGACTTAAACGTTTGACCCAATCTTTCACTTCATTTCTCCAAATAAACCTGCCATAGTTCGTAAGAAAATATATATTGACATTTACCCTCTTACGTTAATTCCAATTACAGAACAAATGTGAATATTATATTCTGTGTCGAAGTGATGAGTTTCAGATTTAATACACTGTATTTTTAAAAGGGAAATGCACTTAAATAAAACTGTTATTACAGAAAGCTAAGATGAGAAATGCAAGTTATTAATACGCTGTAAAACCAGTAGAATATTTAAATGAAACTCCACAACTGAATAATCAATGTAAATATTTTCTTTAAAAGTTGTAAGTTTTCATATCATGTGTTGTAAAGTTTTCATAAATGAGGCTTTAATGTAAACACTGGTAACATGAATTATTAATTGCTACATTGCTTATTGTGTTTTTATGCTGTTTTATACTTTTTTATGAGTTATGATAGCAGCAATTAAGTTGTTTGTATTTTGCTTATCTAAAATAAATGCTTTTATCTTGCTATAGAATAAACACATTTCAGTAAAACTGATGAGCTGTAAGTCTTTGATAGAGAAATCAGAAATGTTTCCTTCTGCAAATGCTTTCTTGGATGTTTTTTTACCTCCTTTGGATTTTTATCAAACGTGCTGGGTGAACAGGTACCAGTGGGAGCAGAGCGAGCGCTTGGCTCTTGTACCCTCCGGGATGCCCTCCTGAGGAGTCGTGGGCAACTTCTCTGAGGTGTCTGTGGCTGCCGAGAGACAGAGCAAGTGCGGGAGTCACAGACTGTGGATGATCTGCACGAGCAGGGCAGTGAACCTGTCTCTCACAGCAATGTTCAGAAATGCAAATCAGCACAAATTGTGGGTTTCTTTGTATCCGAGAGTTTCCGATGTAAACGCAGCTACTGCTGGGGGCTCCCCTCTGCAAGCCTGCAGCTCCTGACTTGGGCTGATCCTGAGCTGTCTGACTTCTATTTTCTCGTAAAAGTAGAACGTGATGGAGTGGGGGGGATGGAGAGGGCAGGTCTTTCATATGAAGGGTTTGGAAACATTAACATCCAGTGTGTTGTGAGGTTATTAGTGCTGTTCGTGTATTTTTGCTCTGAACAGAAAGGAGAGAGCCTTTATTTTCCTGTTTCCCTTCTTCGCCTGCAATATCTGTGCTGCAAGTGCAGTCTGACCACTATCCCCAGTTGTCTGGCATGATTAATTACAGCATCTGTCCTGTCAGAAGCTATAATGAAGAGGTCTTGATAAAAATTGCAAATTACCACTGGCAACAATCTTAAACTGCTTATGATAAAATGAAAATTAAAAACAGCAAGTGTCAAGCCTGAGCAGAATCCTAATCCTGTTTGAGGCATGGCTACCATGCTCAGACCACAACCCCAAAATAATGGAATAGAGATCCCCAAAAAGTTGCAGCCAGACTTGAGGGAAGAGGTACTATGCCATGTGAGTTTATTCATAATGAATTCAGCTTTCAATATTTCATCATCCTCAGTTACTCTGTTTATTATGTACAAATATTGAACAGCAAGAGATTCTAATTATAAATTTATAGATTTCTTGGAGCAGAAAAAATGATGTATAAATTGAAGCTTTTCATAATAGGTGTTAGTTGACAGCTACCCATGCTCCTAATAGCCTTAGCATGATATCTAATAATGCCTGGGATGGAGGGTGTTTATTCCAAGTGCAAGGGAGCCTGTCTGCATTAGAAATGGCACGACAGAGGCTGGTTGGGAGAGATTTTGTGTGTGTCAGTTTTAACCAGTGTTACATAACAAAGGGAACCATTTTATAGTAGTTTTTGAAACCTTTAGACAAATGTCTTCAGAAATAATTGCTAAACTGCATGTGACAGTAATTGTGTATTAGTTCTATAATTGTCATTTTGAAGACCTATGAAGTATCGTTGGAAAAATGTCACTAGTGATAAGAGTTAATTACAACTGAAGTCTGTTTTCAACTATTTGCAGCGAGAAGCAGGTGTTATTACACTCATTAAATGGTTTCATAAATCCTGGGTTTTATCACATTTGATTAAGAGCTGCTGAACTACTGATGTTCAATTCCAGGAAAAATAGTTTTAATTACTGCAGCTAAAAAAAAAAAGAAAATTAATCATCAAGCAGGACTGTACATTTTAAATATCAAAATTTGAATCTTGAAAAACTGGAGCATCCCCCTGCTTGCCACAAAATTATATTTTGCATTACCCACAATAGCATATTGCAGAACATCTTGTGTTTCAAACTGTGCAAGTTTGTGTTCATGTTCCCTAAGTCTAAGTGAATAACTGTGCTATCATAGGTCATAAATAAAACTGTTAGTTTAAATCGCTTGATATGCAATTTATACAAGAAAAATGCAAGAATCTGCATGATTTCAGTGTCGTGCATGGTTTTTAAGAGTGTTTTCCTTCATAGCATTTACAAGCACTTAACTGCTCCCGTCTTTTCCCAAGGTTTCAGATGCTTTATCACCCCGGTTAACCACATTCTACTTTCACATTAACCCAGGCTGACACATGATGAAAGAACATAAGGAGGTTTAATTTTTAGCTGACACAGGGTCATTAGTTTCTAACTTGGAGAACAAAGCCTTTAAATACCTCTGTGCAACATAATCTCAATTTTATATTATCACCTGACCATTGTGGTTTGCAGGACAGATGGATTAAATATCTCAAGTTTAACCACAAGTCTTGCACTGACTCTTTTCAATGGGGATTCCTCTTTGAATGGCCCCTTTTCCATTTCTCACTTCATGGAGTATTTTGCAGCACTGGACTGCATTCTAACCTTTCCCTCCCCCCTTTGTTTGGCTTTTGTTTTGCAACAGCTGTTATTATCGTTTTTGGTCAGCTGTGATTGCTGGAGGCAAAATAGGACCAGATGGTGTTTTGCTATGCATGAATGGCGAGTTAGAGGAGTTTAGATTGAATAGGCCAAGTTTGAATGGTGTCTATGCACCACCTGCCCTCTTCAGCAGCAGCACACACATCATAGGAGCATGATCTGTCTCAGACCTACTAGAATTGGATGGGAATGGAGAGCGCCTCGTTGGATTTTCTCCATATTTATTGATCTTCCATGCACTAACAGCATAATGCAGTACACAGTCAATTTGAGTTAATTGGATATGACACAGCATGTACATGTAATCTATCACCGGAGTCTCCTGGTACACTTTAGGTTTTGCTGCCACAAGAACATGCAGTATTAGCCTGCATTAATAGGCTAAGTGGATGGAAGTAAACCAGGATCATTGTAGGGTTTGATTTAACAAAATACACTGTAGTTTTACAATTATACCCTTGAAACTGCCAGAAATGCAGTTAACTATGAACATTTCTGATTTGATAGACTGGGGCTGAGTATTTTGTCACAGAAAAAAATATGTGTCATTCCCGTACATTTCTGTGAGGTTTGCCAGCGAAATTTAAACAAATGCAGGAAGCAGGGTCTATAGGGATGGGCCAGTGCCATTCAGAAGAGCATCAAAGGGCTGCTTTGGTAACCTAAAACTGGTCAGAGAGGTGCACTTAAAATGTTACATAAAAGTAAGAACTGTTGTATGCTCTGTTAAGGCTGACTGAAAGACATGGGGTATGAAAGACTTGTGCCTGGACATTACAGAAAAAATACATATGTTATGAATAATGAAAAAATATATAACAGAAATATATAATACATAAATTACTTGCATTGTTACAGCAACTGGATGTTTCAAAGCCTACTTAATATGTAACTGAGGGTTGCGATCATGCTCTAAGTTGGCAGGAGCAGCTCACTCAGCGTCTTTGTCTGTGGTGTCAGGTAGCCAAGTGAGCTACTTTATTATGAAAATTGCATCCAACTGAAAAAATGCTAAATATTTTCAAGTGCCTGTGGGAAAAGCTAGGTTTGTATTAAAGGATTTGGTTCTTAAAGTCACCAAGAAGTTAATGCTTCTCAGGTGCATCGGAGGGAGAGAATTTTCGATTATAACACTAAAATCTTTGAGAAGTGAATGTATTGCTTTGAATGAGCTGCTCTGACACTTCAATAGGCTACATTGGAGATTTAGAATGAATTCTGTTTACTTCAGTTAAAAACCAGAAGTGGTACTTTAAATAGTGGGTTTTGTCCAAGTTCTTAGAGCATTAACATCTTCAGCCTCTAAACAAACTAAAGTAGTGAAGAGTTGTCTTACAAGGTTTGAAATTAAATTTATTTTAATCTTCTAGGTTAAAAAAGTTGAACAGATAATTATACTTGTCCTGCAGTTATGTGTACCCTTCTTCCAGGTATCATTTATTTTCTTTCCTCTCCAGGAATATCTTTATGATGCAGTTACCTTGGTCTGTTATTTTCTCTGAACTGGAGTTGCTACATCATTGTAACTCTGCTGCTCTAATTGTAACAGAGAGGCTTTGATCCAGAAAATCACTTAAAATGAGCTGATAATTCATGTATAAAAGTAGTAATTTCATTGAAGTGACTACTCATATGCTACATTATACAGTTGCTCAAGTGCTTTCATAGATCAGGGGTCTAAGAGAAAAACATGGTATTTGTTTTCCAGACAGATCCAAGTATTTATAATAATAATCAGAACCTAAAAGTAATCTTACATTTTCCACATTTTCTTTCATTAAATTCTGTTCTAAACAAGTCATGGGTCTCATTTTCAGGTACAGGTATTTAACCTCAGTGCTGGTTCAGTGACTGTGAATCATCATAGATGTGTAAAGAATTACCCACCTGATGGCAAACTGTGTCCACAGTCATTTAGAACGGGTTCTATTGTGCACAGGTCTGAAAACTTCTACCTGGATCAGCACTCACAGCTCCTGACTGAGCAGATGCCTTAACCAAATATTTGTATTTACAAAACAGAGAAGTAAATGCAAGCAAAGAAAGTGCCAGGGTACCTGCTGGCAGTATTTGTGGAACCTAAAGGGTGTAGTTACTGCAGGCTGGTTTGTTTTAGTGCTATAGCCCACACTGCACTGATAACAAACATATACATTGCATTAGCACAAAGTACATAAATAATAAATCCCTTGTGTTACGATTGCTGGTAGTTAAAGGTGCTCCATTTTGGAATTGGTTTTGGTGTTCCAGGAATTACAACAATCGACCATTATATTTAAAAAATTGTAAGTAGCTGTACCATTTCTTACTTTCCTCTTCCTAATTTTGGAAGTGAAGAATATTCTGGAATATTGTCTGGAAGTGTCTGGAAATCAGAGCTCACTTTGGAGAATTCTGCAGTGTGGACTGTTGTTCAGGGGATTATCACTGCTGCCCTGATGTGTGTATATATATAAATAAATAAAATCTTGCACCCTGCTCCTATCTTCTCACCACCTGTGGGAAGCTTGTCCTGAAGAACATCTCCTCTGTCAGTCCCCCTTCCTGTTCCTCCTGCTCCTGTGGGTCACAAGCAAATGAATAGATTGTGCACATACACAATACATATTTGTTTTAATAAAAAGATGTCCAGATGGGTGCACTTAATTGTATGGGGCAAATGTCTAAAATGTACATAAGTCTAGGCATGCATTTGGGGATTTTGGGGTTAATATTTTAGGAGCTTTGCAGCATGGACTGCCCAAGGATTTGGTTACTGCTTAGCATGCCTTGGCCCTGGCAGAATACAGATGGAGCTAGTGATAATTCTCATCCTTGCGCAAACAGACTTTCTCCCTTATAGAATGGTGGCAGATAAATCTATAAGAGTTTTGGTCAATTACAGCAGACAAGTGTATTACAGCAAATCTTGAGTCTGTGGTGAAATATGTGTAATTCTGAGTGTCAGTTTAGATACCTGTGTTTCTATAAAGGCTGGGCAGTCTCTTTTTTCCTTCCTTTTTTCCTTTAACCCAAGGCAAATGAAGTTATTCTTCACTTCAGAAAACGGCCTGAACTCGCTAGCAGGCCTGGAGAAATTAAACATCCTTGAACAAAAATTGTGATACTTTCCCATTAATTTCTGTTGATGTTTCCTGAAGCTGTACTTGGCTTTAAACCGAAGGTGGAGTTTGTTCTGATTATTTCTTTCCATTTTCAAAGCAGCTGACAGCAAAAAAAAGAAGGATTGATGCACAGTTCTGCATCCCTGCCCGTTCAGCTGCACAACAGGAGCTCCCACTGGGTGCTGGTCCCAGCGCCGCCAGCACGGGCTCCGTGTTTATCTCATTTCGTGTCACTTTGGTGTAATTTTGAAGGAAGCAGAGCAGTCCATCGTGAGCACTGCCTCTCCCTGTCCCCGTGGCCATCGGGTGTGTGACTGCAGCCTCTGCTGGGGCATGAGATCTCCCCGGTGCCAGCAGGCCCCGCTCGCAGGAACCCGCCGCGCACCGCACCTATGGACAACTAAAACCAACTTTGCAGCGTGCTCAATAAGCTAAATAAGAGCCCATGAAGCCAGTAGAAATAATGCAAATTGTTTCAGGATACTTTCTACCAGGGCTTAGCTGAAAATGGACAGAGAAATGCAGCCATTATGAGCACACTTGTAATTTTTTCCAGTGACATGGGAATATTTCTTGGAGAAAGAGAATTTGAAGGAGAGGGAGGAACAGCAATTTTCCTTCTGAATTGAGAAAATGAAAACTGTTGGGTGTGTGTTGCTATCACAGCAAAGTGTTTCTATCCAGGCTCAATGTTTCAGCATGTAAACAACTTCCACTGAAATCTGCAAAGTGCCTGTGCAGAGCATCTGGGAAAATATTTGTGATTTAAATGCATTAAGCAAAATGATAATGTTATTTGACTTTGGTTAATCAATAACAGAGGAGAAATATGCTGCTTTATTTACCTTCTGCCATACAATACAAAGTCAATGAAATAAAGAAATACTTTGTTCTTTTTTTTAAAATTTGCATAAATTATAGTGGAGTTTCATCTTATGGGGTGTGGGTTTTTTCCCCTTATTGTTATCTGTATATTTTATCTGCAGTTTGTTGCTTTAGAACAATGTATTTGTCCACTGTAGACAAAATATGCACTTTGTTCAATTCCTTACTTGAGGTCAAATTCTCTTGAGGAGAACAAGTGTGGGTTGTGTAGCTGTCAAAAGAGGGTTTAGTGCTTGACCCTAAGAAGCATTCAAAGCCCAGATCTTTCTTTTTTTATTGCTTTTCATTTTCATTGTTTGTACTTTATACTTAAGAAGGGGCCTCTGTGCAGGGGAAAGCCCCTGCTTTCGTATTCACAACTAGCAGCCTTCTAGTGAAACACCTCAAAAGCTTTTCACAGCAAGAATTTGGAAACCACTGCTCTGTGTCAACTGCTGGTGCATAATCCCACTGCCCACGGAGGGGCTGGGGTGGGATGTGCATGTGCGCGTGCCGGATGGAGCCAGGGAGGATGGGATGGAGGTGCTGCAGGGATTCGGGGCAGATGCATAAATGTTCTGGCAATAAACAGAAAGTACAGGAGGTCTGTAAGTTTGGATAAAGCAGGAGTGTGAATCCAAAGGTAAGTTGCTGCATTAATGTGGTTTAGAAGAAGGTGCAGACAGTAGCTGTTTAACTGGATGCTCACTGAAGAGCTGATGATACAGTTTTAGATATCTGTGCTCCAACAGAAGCTGTCTTATATTCTCTACAGTTGGTGTTTATATAGTGTGCACGAGCTCAGAGTTAGAAATAGCCGTAAAAAAGGCTGGAGATTTTGTGTAATTATTCACAATTACTGTTGTGTAATTGGGAAGTGTAAGTTTTGTATTACATTTTATTTTATAGAACTACAGTGCAATTACACTTGTAAAAGTTATTGCCAGTATGAGGTGCCTTATTTGTAAAAAATGCAAAATGCTTGTAGTGTTCCTAACTGAACAGGAGTTTTGGTTAACATACAAAAGCGGTAAAGGTGATTAAAACCCTTTCCATCCACATTGGCAAGCCTGTTGGCCTTATCTTTTTTATCTTGGGCAGTAACTCAGTTCTCCAGGGCCATTCCAAGGGAGCCAGGAGCACAAGAGGACCAAACAAACAGATGGACTGAGATACCAGAAACCTGAGCAGTGGAGGAAGGTCACCTCTTCGGAAAGTTACACAATCCTGGTGGGAGCCTGGCTCCCATGCAGGGTGATTTCAGGGGCTGCCAGGTGGGAGGTGGGCACTGCCCAAGCCCTGCCCTCTGCTGCTAAAGGCATGAAACAGAATTAAAGGAAAGGACATGACAAGAAAATTGGTCATCTACATAAAATTATATAAACTACATATACTATGTATTCTGGGATAATTTGCATCCATAAGAAATCCTAACAAGGAGCAGTTGCTGCCCTACTTGGAACAGTCTCCAAATAGGCATTCATAGGGGGTGCATGGTTTTAATTACACAGATCTCCAGCCAACATCTGGGAGCCCAGGAAATGCAAGGGTACATGAGCACTCTGTATCAGCATCATCTGCTTTAGCAAACAAGAAACATTTCACAGAGAGCACAGAAAAAAAAAGTTGAATAAGTCAAAAAGCCTTACAATGAAGAAATAAAACAGCTTGCAGGTTGAGAGTATCAGAAAAAAACAGAACAAAACAAAACAAACAAACAAAACACAAAAAAAACCCCAAAAACCCCAAAGACAACACTCAAAATTATGAACTGTATGAGCTTTCATATGCAGCAAAAATTCCTCCAGAATTGTATTTGTTGCTCATAACGGGCAACTGAGAATAACATGACAGGTTTGCGGAGTCCCTGCAGGGCGCAGTGCACACTCAGGCACTGTCCAAGCCTTGTTCTTGAGGGCAAATGTTGCTTTCTGCTTGTTGCCACTGGTCCAGGACTCTCATTTTCATGCAGACTCGAGGCCATGCCATCAGTCTGTGCTGCTTGTTCTCAACAGCCAGCCAGTCCCAGCCAGGCACCGCCAATGCTAAAGTGACTTTCAGGATCATCACAGAAAATCCCCGAGACAGGAGGGAACCTTCCTGTGATACTGGGGGCTCGTGCAGGCCCTGCTCTGGGTCAAGGGCACTTTGACTGCTGGCTGCAGCAGGCATGAGGAAATCGGAATTATGGATCCCCTATCCCTGGGAGCGTTTCAAGGCCAGGTTGGATGGGGCTTTGACCAGCGTAGTCGTGTGGAAGGTGTCCCTGCCCATGGTAGGAGGATTGGAACTAGATGAGATGATCTTTAAGGTCCCTTCCAACCTGTACCATTCTGTGATTCTATGATGCTGTGATTCTTTCCTTCAAACACCTTCACTGGAGAATCCAGAGCTACAGCCAATATTGATTTATGTATTTTAATGCACATGCAAAAAACCTTATGTGTCCCTTGTAAGATTAAAAGCCTGGGAAGAAGAAAAGGGCAGGAGAGATTATTTCCAGCCTGTAATCCTGCATGTTTGATTGCTGGATGTTTTACTTTTCCTGATATGAAGCTGTTTGAATTGCAGCATCTTAGGGTCAAGGACCGAGTTACAGAATCCCTGCTGTTCTCGGGATGGTGGATACTGTAACACAGCACTGATCTGTCTCTGACCTCTGGATGCCACTGAAAAATGACTGGAAACAAAGTGCTGAGGAGAAAGGTGGGACTGGCGCAAAGGGTTGGAAACGCCTACAAAAGGACTCCAGTTCCAGGGGTTCCCGGCCATCCTGCAGGTGTCGTTTGGAGGGTGAGAAGTGCAGCATCACCACACAGACGTTCAGCTGGCTGATTCTGTGATGGGTGCTGGGATAGGGGTTGGGTGTGGGCACGAGCCCCTGTGGGCTGGCCAGGTTGTGTTTCAGCCCTCGCTGTGCACTGCAGAGACACATCTTCAGGCCTACTGACGGTCAGACTGTACTGACTCAGCATACGTTTAGGTGTGAAAACCTGCTGAAATTTCATACATTTTAATTACAGAAAATTATAAACACCAATAAAAGCCCAAGTCAAATCAAACCATTCTAAATCTCCCACAAGCATCAATGGCCTCTGTCAATCTGGAGATAAGCTAATGATACCTGTGGCCTGCCAAGAGACCATTTCTGGTTACCAGCATTCTTACATTTTACCTTCTTCTCCTTGGATTCAATGACTCTTAAGCTCATGCTTAAAGTTAAGCTCCTTATGAGGTATGTGGCTGAGTATGAAATATAATTAAGATTTAAGAACAGTAGAAGAGCCTGTAACTGCTCATAATCCATCTCTCCTTTCTCCAGACCTTTAAAATAGAAATGATGAGAATTCTCAAAGGATTGATGTTTTAATTTTATTTTGTGTTTTGGTTGTGTTAAGGATTTCACTCTGTGTGAGTGGAGTGAGAAAAAAATTTTGTTGCACAGGTTTCTGTTAAAATGGAAGCAGCAGGATTAATAGGTGACTTGATGAAAAACTGAACCAGGTCACTATTATTCTCGGTGATTAATTAACATCTGTGATGTTTAAATGTTGATAACTGCACCTGTTTCTTTAAAACATCCTGCTGGATTTCCTGTGTGGAAAAGCAGAGGGTGAGAGGCTGATCCTCTGCAGCTCAAGACAAATATTGCCGTGATAGAGATTTGCTGGTCAGGTACTGTAAGAAACTGTGTTCTTGGAACAGAGTAGATACATGATCCCTTTGTGAATGTAACAGCACTTGAATAAAGAGTAATTAACCCCTTACAGGATCATATATATAATTTCCATCCCATACTTTTAGTTTAGTGCCACTGGGATTTTAGTCATCACCTCTTGAAATCCATTGTGAAGCTCACAGTGGCTTTGGAGCTACCGGACCAAATCTTGACAGAGCAGCTTCAGTACCTTTATAATGTAAAAGAATTATCATAACTCAGAGCTGTGCTTGCATTCCTGCTGGCAGCAAAGTGAAGGCTGTTTGACTCAGTCCCGTTCACCTTTGCAGCCCTGTATGAATGATTGTGAGCAGTACTGAGGTTGAGCAAAATTTGGGGTTTAGTTGGTGTTGAAAGAGTTGATACTGTTTCTCCTTATAGAGAGAGTGCAGTGTCTTGCTCTCCACATTTAGGCATTTAGGCAGTTAGAAATTAAAAAAGAAGATGTGGCCTTTACTGTCCCAATATTTGGTCACAAATCAACATCAATATTGCTGGTTTTTCCATCTTTACATAGAGGTGGGATAAGATTTTCTATCCTACTCCTTTCCTACTTTTGGTATATATACAACTCTTTTAAGCAATACAGATTTGATTAAAAAAAAGCCAACCCAGCAGCATAAACCAAACCCAACTGTGTTCATTGAAGCGTTTTGTACATCATAGCTGCTACTTACCATTCTTATTCATCTGGCGTTTACAGAGAAAGCCTGGCTTGATATCTTGAAGGCACTTTTAATGAGTACACATCATGAATTTTCCAACTGCTTTTAGATTGAAAATGATTTCCTTTCTATTTGTCAGAGAATCATGTTATTTTACATTTTAAAAGGTTCTTGCACAGCTCCCCAGCACCTGGATTGTAAGTGATTATTGGCTATTGTAGTTTGAAAATGAAAGTTGGTAGAATTTACTTCAAGCCTGTTCAACTAAATAAAAAAGTTAACTTCTGCTTAAAAAAAATAAAACTGCCACATAGCTACTGTACTCTCAGCTAAATACCTGCTTTGATATATTCATGCAAAAGGTGAAATCCTGCATTCCTTCTCTGTACAGCACCTGTACCAGCCATCCCATCCCTCTTGCAGAATATTCAACCTGCCAGACTCCTCCTGTCTGGATGCTAAAAGTTTATGAGAGTTCAAAGCATGGACTGGTCAAAATCATCAAGGAAAACCCATTCGGGTTTCTTCACACATAGACACCATCTCTGGTTTGGGAAACTCCCTTATAAAATTGATTGGAGACTGGAAGGCAGTCTGGGAAAACGCCTGTTGTGTGTGCCTTGCGCTCACCCTCATCCCAGAGCAGCTCACGTTGGACACTGGAGACCAGGCTGGGTAAACCTTTGCAGCCCCTACTTTAAAGTCTTATGTTAAATGGACTAATTTTAAAACCACTGCAAAGGTTACTTTGGCTTTGGGAAGTTTCAGAATGGGGAAGGCAAAGCTTAGTTTCATGAACAAATGCTAAAGGCAAAATCCATGCCAATGGGAAGCCAAGGAAGGGGAGAATTTTACTACATAGGGTTAAATTAGTCTTTTCCAAACCCTAAGCCTAACTGCCAAGCACTGAGCAGAAACTATGAATTTTCTCTCTTTCTCAAACTGTAGGTACATTAGAAGTACTTCCTTATTTTATTGTTCAAATATTACTAAAGATGAGTGCACTCCGCATTGACCTAACCCTGCTCTGCCAAACTGGCCAAGGAACTCTCAGTTTCTGTGGGAACAGATGGAGGCTCCTGCCTGTCAGTCCACGGCTGCTGTTTGATCACCACTAATCAGGTGACTTTACTGACACGGCAGTTTGGTCTAAGAAAATAGGGCATATTTTAGTCATAGCCTTGTAAAACTTCACTTTGCATTTGAAAATATTTGGAGTGAAGAGAAATAATGAACTATCTCTATCCACATTAAACAGATAATTGAGAATATGAATATTAAGAAGCCCAGTCTAAAGAGTTACTGATTGATTTGCTGCAAGTTCCTGTGAATTAGTCTGCAAGGAAGAAAACAGGATTACAATTTAAAGATTGTAATTCAATGGCTTACAATTTGTACCACTTCCCATTCTCATTACATTTGCAGGAATTAAGCACTTCTGTCACACAATTTAGCATTAACTAGGATAAAAGAGATTTATCATTTCTGTTGTTATTTTGGCGATCACACAGTCAAAGGCAGAGAGCAGCCAAAACCCTCGCTGTTTTTGATGTTGGTTGGTGATGTGCATTACTGTCTGGGCAAACATGGCACGGAGTGGAAAGGACCATAGCCCATGGATGGTCTGAAATGAAAGTCCTGCCTTGCAGGTTTAGCAAAGGGAAGCCCTGGGTGTGCTGCCGAGCAGCCTGCTTCCCAGCGTGACCCCTGCAGAGTGAACATCCTTCCAGCGTTGCAGGGATGACAGAGTTAAAGGCTGCTGGTCCTCTGTGCTGTGGTTGCCCACACTTGGAGCACTTTTCAAGTGTTCCTACTCCAAATCCAGTGGGTTGGGTTTGTGGTCAGACTATTAATAGTGGCCTTTGAGTGGATTCCTTGAAATGGGAGGCTCGGCAGAATCCTGGCAGCTCTCCGGGCTTAAGCAATTTAATGCTGCTGCCTGATGCCTGGGATTTAGCATACAGTCTGCTCAGTGTTCATATTTAAGGACAAATTCGCAGACAGGGAGCAGAAAAATGACTTGATTTTTAGCTAGCTATCACATATGGCTGTTCAGTTTTTGTGTGAGATCTTTACAGAGAGATCTAAGACTTGTTTTCCAAAACTCACCAGCAGAGAATCTGATGGCAGTTCTTACGCAGAAACAAACAAAGCTCTGTTTATGCAGGAAAGCTGTTTGTTTGTTAATGATCTTCTGTAGGTAATAGCTAGCAGTAGTGATGGTAATTCATTGCTCAGAACACATTTACCCAAAATACTTGTATTTATTTTTAGGGAAGATGACATATACTGACTTGTTCAATACAGATATAAAGAAATATCTGTTGTGTTTTACAGAACAACTGCCTTTATTGTCTCTTTTCCTTTGTCCCGTGAGCTTTAGAGTATGACTATTTAATTAAAAAGATTGAATGAGAGACCAAGTTTAATTTTTTCTAAACAATAAACTCCAACATATTCAACAATGTCTCACGCCTTCCTGGCATTTTGACGTACGCCTGCAGCAGAGTCTATTGAATTTGGTATGTGACTAAAATCTAACAAAGAACACTGTCTACTGAACTTTAAATCTGCTTGGTTAAATCATTCAGTGTGCTGTACAAGTTGTACAGCTGAAACTGAAAATAAGCAGAGCCCTTACAAAACTCAGCCAAGAAGCAGCTTAGCTAAAATTCTCAAGATACGACTTAGGAGCTTTGGGGTAATTTTTACAGTAAGAAAACCCACCAAAATGATTTATTTATATGAATTAATCTTATTTATTCTCTTTTTGCATATTAATACTCCATCACTACTTAAATTAAAACTGTGAGAAATGTGTTTGGTTGGATCCTTGCAACCAATTGCCACAATGCTTGTTATTTGGGTAAATATATTACTGCAGTAAGAACTCTATCCAACTGGGCTGCAGAACTGGCTCAGCATTGACATCCATGCAGTTAGACAATAAATCCTTCTTTTGCGAGATGTTAAAAAAAAAAAAAAATCCCTGTACTGGAAAAATAGAAGTGCTCTTTTGCATCTCCAGTACATCTGTTTGTCAGACAAGACTCTGCAGGGGAGGCACTTTCATCTATTGGCACATTGTAAATAATAAATAAAAATAACAATAAGGCAGTACATGATCACATTTAAATAACAAATAAGCAAAATAGGAGGCAACACCCACTGACCTTTGAAAGATCTACAGAGACTACATTTCATGCTAGATAGGCCCTAGAGGAATAGGCAAAAGGAGATGAGAAGACTCTTAGAAATCTGGCAAAATGCTGTTTGTTATAAATCCTGGGCTAAGGATTCAGCTTTGGTCAAACTCTGTTGAGAGCAGTGACTGGAAATAAAAAGTGAGGATATTTATGAACTGTTTAATACAATAATCTGCAGCCATGTTAAACTTAAATGACCTGTTCCACATGGAGATTGCACCCTGAATTATATCAGGGCAGTTATAATGAAAATAGCAGGTGTCCTATAGCTTTTTGGTCAATTACCATAGTTAATGAATGAAGCAAATTTTTTATTACAATTTAATTACTCAAGATTGTTCAGCTCACTTGCAGCATCTGTTTTTTTTGCAAGCGCCTGCATGTTGAACCCAATTTTCTTTTAAAAAATAGGTCATCTAGAGCACAAAGAGCTTGATCCAGCACTGTGCATATGAGCTTCTCTACCCAGACGGGTGGGAGATGAGCCTCAGTGCCAGGGACTGCATCCTCCTGCATTTCAGAGTGGAACCATTGCATGCACCTCGGTGCTGGCCTTCCCTCCTTCTCACTTTCTGCAGGAGCTGTGTCTCAGCACTGCATTTCTCAGCACCAATGACCATGACCAGGAGCAGGAGAAGAGTGGAATTTATATAACTCCAGTCTCTGTTTTCAGGTTGTGACTCCTGCACACGTGTGAAGTCAGCTGCCTCAACTGTTAAGGAAAGAATTCCTCTTATGAACTTTCCTTGGATGTCCGTCCTGATGCTCCTAATGATGCTGTACCCCAGCCAAAATGCTCAAGTGGTGCTGTTAGCCTGGACACTCCCTGCCTGGTGGGCTGTAGCCCAAACAGAAGGGGCAAATGGGATGTCTGGATGCCACCACAGCACTTCACTGCACTCTGCAGTCTTGGCATATTCATTGCAAAATATCCTTCTGGCTCACTGGGCAGGAAGTACCTGCGGTACTGAGATGCACTCCCGCTACCAGAGGATATCAACTCAACAAATGAATTATTGAGTAAAACTCTATGGTCAGACTAAGTGACGACAGTGATCCCTTCTGCCCCTAAAATCTATTATCTTAATTCTCATTTACCCTAAGGCCATTTTACACCCCTCTAGCAATGTAAATGGACCTTAAGGATTGAATATTTATATCCCCTTTGAGGTATTTTTATGTTGCCAGAGTGATGCCTCAGTAACCTTTGTGTGAATGAGAATGAGGATCTCTGAGTCCCTCAATTGCCATGCTGGAAGTTGGCTCAGGGGCTGAGGTTTTGCTTGATTCTGTGCTTTTCCATGTCTGATCAATACATGTGGACTGTTTGGGAGTCCTTGTTTAAGTATTTTATTAACATTGATTCATGTAACTTTGTTTATGCCTTTTGTGCTGGAACTGACGAGTTAATGACCTAACCAATTAACCACCAGCCTTGGCACAGTGCTCCAATCAAGGTGTGTATTGTTCCCACACGTGCTGTGAAATCATGTGGAGATGTGATAAGAAACCAAGGAGTAAATCTCAAATGGTCTGGGCTATAATCTTGGAAACAAGTCCTAATGGCTCTCAGCTGGACATCAGATGTTTCTGGGGCGTTGGTGAATCTCCGCTGGTGAGAGCCCAAATGGCACCAGGAGCTGAGTTTGAAAGTAGAACTACTTGACCTGTGGTTGCCTATTAGTGTTATTGTGGTTGTGCCTCCAAAATTGGCGTTTCTGCATTAAAACCTGCAGTAGGATGGCCCTGAAATGCAATATACATGCACATTATTGTAACAGCTTTATTTTTCTTGTGGCCTAAATGTAATCCAATAATAAACAAAAATTCCGGGTGGGTGCTTGTATTAGATGAACATCTGCTCACTAATCTGTTTTTAAACTGCATAGTGGCTCTTTCCTGTAAGCTTTTCACTTGGATGAAAAGATAGTAATAAATAAATAAATAAATAACTATATAAAAGACCAAAAACCAAAAGAGAAATTTAGATGCTCTAGATTCCTGCTGGATAAACACTGGCATTCAGCACTTCCTGGAGCTCAGCACTGCTCCCTGCGCAGAGCTCTTCACTCTGCTGAGGGCAGCCCAAATACCTCCTCCAGTGAGGGCCCTTTTGTTTCACTGGGCACTGGACGCAGGGATACAAGCCATGACACATGGCAGGAGAAAAGCAGACACCCGAGGACAGATTCCTCTGTTGCATAATTCCACAGCTGAGAAATGTGCTAGGGAATGTAGAATTATGACCAAGACTTTTCCAGCTTTCCTTCTCATTGTCTTCATGACCCGGTAGAAAATTGTGACAGCTGGAAATGAGGGGGGAAATGGAGCTTTATTGCTTTCCAGAGGAGTCAGATTGCCTTCAGCAACTATTTTAAGAAGTGAGAAGTGCTCCTTTTTAATGGATCTGTTGCAAATCTGTGGACCTGGGCTGTATAGCCATCACGATAGTTTTTCTAGTCCCAAAGTGCTCCTGAGCACTGGTAAATGCCTCCAAGATCTTCCCTCTTTCAAATACAGAAGTGCAGCTACTTCTGCGAGTGCCCAAGCCATTGTTATGCCTTCTCTGGGCAAGGAATAGCAAAGTGGGACAAGTTAAGCTTAAAACTGAAAACAGACCCCAAAGTGGAAGCTGTTCAAAGTAAACAGCAGGGAATAACTTTTGCTGCTGTTGGTTTTGGGTTGTTTTTTTTTGTTTTAATTTTTATTTTGAAATGCGGGCCCTGTCAGCAGGGCACGTCCCCACGTACTCCAGTGGCTCCCACTGCCCACGGCTGCTGGGGCACGTGGTGGCAGCACGGGCTGGCCGCTCCAGCTTGGATGGAGGTGGGGGCTCAGCAGACCGGGAATGTTGATCACGGCATGCCCAGCCTTGCTGCTCAAGTGCTTTAATGAGGGAACGGGCTCCTCAGAGCTTATTGCTCTGGATTACACCGTGTCACCTTCTGTCACACGGCGTGAAGCCCTGAGCGAGGCCGACACGGTGGAACGCAGGGGACCTGGATGTGCAACGTGCTGCAGTGTGGGAGAATATCAAAGTTTGCCTCTCCTGGCATCAGGTACTCACTCCCCACTCCTGCAGTGGCCCTGCAGTCCCCCTTCCAGCAGGTGGTCAGCAGGGTAGGTGTTTGGAAGAACTGGGATATTTTCATTAAGCAGTTTCAAATCTCATTAGCAAATTTTCATAAAGTGATAATGCAGTGGCAATATTAGCCTTATTAATCCAATATGAAAGTCACTCTCATGATAGGGAAAAGTGCTAATAAAAGCCTTTCATTTTATACAGTCTAACAGCACGTGCATCAGTGTGCTCTTAATGAAACGTTGCAGAATTTTAATCTCCCGGAATCAGTTCAAAGCTTTGGAATACAGTGAATTAATACCAACTGAAAGTTTTAAAGTTCATCTTTACCTTCACAACAACTGCCAGCTCTTAGTAAAACCAAGAATTTTTTGACTTAAAAAACCTCAGAAAACTAAACAAAACCCCAAAAACTTTTCATTTAAGCCTGATAGACAGAAGGGATTTGTGTTGTACAGCACCAGATAAAAGCAGCATCTAGAACTGTGTTTCAGTTGCCAGGACGACAAACCACTGCCGCAAACTCAGCCCTGCAGACTGTGAGGGAAATCAAACCTTGTATGATGGATCAGCTCAACCACCAGCCCCAGGTACAGATAGCAGGGCTATGGTGATGCTCCTACTTGGCCAATTCGTGATCTCAGGGAAAAATATAGGGCCACACCTATTTCTAATTTAATCTTTAGATGTTAAAGCTTTTTGTGAGGAGATGAATTACCGATGCATCCAAATGTTTTTACATTTTGCAAGCTCTCCTCTTGCTCAGTCACTCTGCTGTGCTATGAAGTCTGTTTTGTAGCCTAAACCATCTAAAGCCCATCTGAAATCAGAAACCATGTCTTGCTGAGTGACTGATTGCAGAGGCAGAGGGAATAGGTGCAGGGCAGCACTGGCCCTTCTCTCGTCTCCCAGCTGGTCCCACCCTGGTGGGTCACAGAGAGACAGACCAGTCCTATCAGCAAATGGGTGAACCCCCTCTGCCACAGTGTTCTTGTTCACGCTGTCCCCAGTACAGATGTCAGGCCATAAACTCGGGCTCCAGTACAAGCAGGCCCTTTGGGGAAGGTATAAAAACTGTATTTAATTCCAGGCTCAGCCCTGTGTCCTCTCCACGCAGGGAGCATCAGCTGGTGCTGAGGCACAGCGCTGGGTCCGAGGTGGGGTCAGTAATTAATTCCAGCAGTGGATACTGCTTCAGACAGGGCTAGTTTATGCACAAGGAATTTAATTAGGTTCTGGTTTCTCTTTACTGTTTCATCAATTAGTGTGAGCATATAGTGGTTTGTAAAAGGATCAATAGGGTGGAGTTTTAATTACTTAGAGAACATTGTTTACATTATTTATCCCATGGTCAGTCAGGTGGTTTGTGTTTGTAAAAGGGAGTTGGAAGCTAAAGGGCTGCGGCAGCAGCAGCTCTGCTGAGGCTGGTTAAATACTCATTGTGTAAGGAATGCTGCTCACGTGAGTAAGTGCTCTGTAGTTTTGTCAAGAGATGTAGATAAATGCTGCCTAGAAGTAATCAGTTTCTTTAGTTTCATTCTGCATAAAGAGTTTCTAACTTTAAAGACTCTTTTCATGAATGGGAAAATATGAAATCAATTCCATTTATCTGAATGAATCTTTCAGCAAGCTCAGGGCTTAGCGTGGGGGCACTGCAGGCAAGATGTAACAAATGCAGCAGTATAAAAATGATTAAAGCATGATGAGCAAGGTTATAGAGATAAAAATGAGTGAAAGAATCGGAAAAGTGCAAACAAGAAATCTGTGTGATACTAAAGGGTTTGTCTATTTTTCATGTTTACTTCTTCAGTGTTCATAATTTTTTGGTCCATCATCAATCACTGTCAATTTGAAAAACTGCTATACTTAAGGTCATTTATTCAGGGCTATTGGAGGCTAAAATTATGCAGTTTCAGTCAAATATACATGAATAAAGACTGTCATTTCTGATTAATGACATGTGACTTCAGTGTCTTACAGAATCATCTTGCCATCCAAGCTTTACAAAAAGGTTATTATGTAAGGCCTCTTCCATAATATATCTACTTTTCCTCTCAGAACACTGCAGAAGCCATTTTGCTCACATTAAAATCAGTGCAGATATCCCTTATGCCAGTGGTAATTACTCCATAAATTTGGAGCTTGCCAGAATAACTAAATTTTTGTGGAACTTGAAATTGCATTACTGAGGATGATTACCAAACTTGTGGTTTTTGGTGCTGTTTCAGAGTTTGCTTTTTATTTTAGCTTTAAGAGAAAGCCTAGTCTTCTATTGAAAAAAATATCTATAGAAAACACTAATCGTATGCAATGTATTCAAAAACAACACCACATATGGCATTTCAGCATTAATTACTGTTTTTCATGATTCACCATTTCCCTTATCTCCCAGTGCATAATGCAGGCCTTGTGTGTGTTGTTCTGAGGAAGGAGAATGGGTGAGTTTAGAAACTTCAGGGAAACGTCAGAAAAGGAGAGAAAGGGAGAGAGGAGGGGAGAGGCACCCGTGCCAGGGGCTGCAAGAACTTCCCCCCAGCCAGTCTGTGCTCCTTAGTGCTCGCAAGGAAAAGCTCCCGGCTGCCTCTGAAGGGCTGCGGGGAAGCACTGAGTGCCATATGTGCTGTTACAGCTCCTTCGCACTCCTGCGAGTGGACTCGGATAGCAACCATCACACGGGCTGGCTCCTCTCAGAGCTGCTTCTTCACGCCCGGACACATCATCCCTCTTCAGTAACGCTTTGTTCTGAGAGAAAACAGAGGGAGTTTCTCTGCTGTTTGGCCTCCTGTTGCTCGTGGCAGGGGCAGAGTTTAGGGTACTGCCAGAGGCTGTGGAGTCTTCAGGTAATCCGAGAAGATGCTGCAGGGAAACCCCGTGTGCTGCTGCGAGGGCCCCTCTCTTCAGTGCTTCGTGGTATCAAGAGAAAAATTAAGGGTTGCAAACCTCCACATTTTCATTTCTGCAGCAGGTGTGATAGTGGTAGGGCCGTAGCTGTATTTGTTAGCCATCAGAAACTGGTAAAACGCACTGTTCCGTCGAAATATTTAAGGGCTTTTTCTGAAAATCCCTGTCTCTGGTTCTCGCATAGAAACCTGGAATTGTTCTCTTTCCTGAAGGCCATTAGCAAGGCACACTTCTTCACTTGAGTAGCCATAAAACAGAGGGAAGTGGGATAAAGACAGGAGTATCAGAGGAACTGGAGCTACTGCTAAGAGCCCAGTTGCCCGCAGAGCTGAGCAGGCAGTAATGCAACTCCCACCCTGGGTCATCCTTTAAAATCGTCTTCTACTTCCCCTGCTTAGAAAAAATGTGCAGTGAGCAAATATTCCTGCCAAACGCCCTTCCCTGGCCCTTCTTTTCTCTGTGTGCCTACATGTATGACTCGATACCAGCTAATTAGATGATCTCAGGTGCTGTATGGCCTTGCATTTTCTAGAAGGAAAATTTTCTGGACTTGTGTTAAGCCTTTAGCAGCACTCCCCAGCTTTGCTGGGAGGGGACTGGTTGTGCAGGAAGCTCCCAGGGCCATTGCTGCTGGTGCAGCATTCACGAGCCCAGGACTCCACACTGCTGCTGCTGTTTGTTAACTGTGGGGAGCCCTGTGGTGCAGCTCTGTGTGTCTCTGCACACAGTAATAAAAACTGACTTGGGATAATCCAGTAGAAAGGCCTAACAGCCCAGTGAATCGATATTTATCATATCATGTCAGAACAGAGCTATTGGTCCACACTCTCCCGTTGAAGCCTCCTAGTTTTACTGCTTATTTCTTTTTGCTATGGTTTATAAGACTAGAATCTGTAATTCATATGCATGCCATACTATGAATGAGGGGAATGATAATATTAATAGTATAAAAACTAAGATGACAAAAATATTTTTTAAAAAGATAATTATTTCTGTAAGACATAATTTAAAAAATTTCTCAAAAATATTAAGTTAGAATTTTGTGTTGCTATGTAGGTGCACAGCACATTACACTTCTACCTTTCTATTTTGTTTGTTTCAGTTACTTTAGCTTTGTTTGGAATGTACTTTGACTTCTATGGAAACACATTTTTTAGAGTAATTGTTGAGACAGACAGAATGCTGCTTGGGAACTGTATTTTCAGCCCCATGAAGTGCCAGTGCTGGTGAATGTGCTCTGAGCTGAATGCTGCCCCTTGGGAAGTGACTGATCCTGGTCCATGACAAGCAGCTTTAGGGTGGGAGGAGTTTGAAGCACACAGCATCTCCACGAATCTCTGTAAGCCAATCTCATAGTCGCTCTTTTATTTCTAAATGCTCATTTTGTAAAAGTCTGCTTTTGTTTTGCTTCCAGCAATGTTTGAGAAGTTGCTGAGGTGCTGTTCTTTACTGTCCCCTCCCAACCAATTGAAGGTTCAAGTGTTATCCCTCCATGCTGCAAATTTGCATCATTATCCAAATGGTCAAACAGAGTAGGTTCAATGGAAGCTTCCCTAAAATGAACACTACTTGTCTGAAAGAAAAATGCTATTTTGTTCCATTTCTTTTGTATTTGTTGTTTATGGTGCTGTTACTAGAGAGGCCCACACGTTTGGGTAGGAGTGTTGTGTGGTGTTTAGTAGTTAAGAGCTGCAGACATAGTAAATGAGCTGATTCAATAACCTGTCACCTTGTGCTGAGTAAGTGATGTGTTATGGCAATGGGATTGCACAGGGCCTGAGAGGCTGCAGAACATCCCATCCCAAAGCCTTTTCTGCTGCGCATGGGCATGCATTTTGGGGTGGTTACTGTATAGTGTACCTCTGATCACTTTGGATGCTGTCACTGCTTAAATTTATGACCATATTTCTTGTGAATGTGTCAACATGATATACATAGAATCAGGATTTGTTAATATATGTATACATGTATTAATGTCAGTGAAATATGCACGCGCACACACACACACTTATAATGTCTGTTATATGCCTTAGTGTTAAATTAATAGCAGAATTAATAGATAAATTTACCTAATACAAAAAAAAATGTAGTGCTCAAAATATGAAGGTCTTGCTAGGAAGATAAATTACATTAAGGCAGGGCAGATAAGAACAAGAGGAAAAAATAAAGTCACAAGTGAAGGGGAAAAAGATTTTGGGAGATCAATAGACTACAACAGTAAGAGGAGTAAGAGGAATGTGCAAAACCTCCTATTTGCATTGTATAGTATGACATTGTCCTATTTTATGCAGGTTTTTCTCTGCAAATCAAATGGTAGCTAGAATCATGGCATGATATAGTTGAATCAACTCTCATCAATTTTGTTTACGGACTACAACACAGGACATCTGTAATATAGGACTGTTCATATTTCTTGTGGTTCTGATACTATTAAAGCTACTTAAGTGTCATGACATGTTTATTTATGAGATCATCAAAGCCACTTAATAACTTTCTCTTGGTTACTTGTTTACATCTGTGTAATACAGAGCCAGATTGTGCAGCCCACAGCCACATCGGTGAGCACTTTCTCATGCAAGTTGTGCCACTGACATAAGGGTTTCACAATCTGGCCCATAATGTATCAAAATACATGAGGCCAAGATCTTATCACTTACAATCATGTAAATCTGGCTCTAATCCATTTAAGCTCCAAGTTAGGTACCTAGATATAAATCAGTGAAATTTGGTTGGCCTCAGTATTTGTTTCAGCAGAGCTACTCTGATTTACACTGGGAAGATCAGGCCCATTAGATTTGCAATTTAGAAATGCATTTGCTCCACTGGATGTGTAAATGTTGCGATAGCCAAAATTAACATAGCCACAAAGAAAGATTATTTTCAACACTGGTTATTTAAAATATCTCTTTGCACAATATAAACAAGAGAATTATGTCAGAGTTAGAAGCAAGAAGGTTTAAGAGTCGTATATGTCTTAACCTTTACACTGGCTATGAGTACATCAGTTCCTACAAGATGAACTGCATTATAAAGTAAATAGATCTGCTTTAAAGAAAGGTCAGGACACATGTTCTGCTAAAATCTAATTTCAGTCTATTGCCCTGTAACCTACTGCTCTCTTGAATACAACAGATATAATAGTAAAGAGCCTGCATTTAATTATCTGTGATATAAAGCCTCCTTATCCTCCTGAGAATATTCACAGGGATAATAGAAGGTATTCTCAAAATTCTGTATTTACCTCTGTATGGTGAGTGCATTCTGTTTTAACTGTCTTTCTTGCTTTCTGGAAATGTTATTTTAGCACCTCTTATACCCTTAATCCAATTTTATATTACTTTTATGTCCTGAAAGACTAGATTGTTTTACAGAGCCAAGCAAACCCTATTGCTACTGGTAGGTTCCTGTGAGTGCAGTAAGAGCAAGCTTTGCTCCTCATCCGTATGCACCAACTGTTTGCAGCTGCCTGTTTTTAAGGTGAATTACATTAGGATTCAACAGCTTAATAATAACATTAATTTTGCCTGGTAAAAGCCAGAAGAGCTTTAAAGTGAAGGGCACTTGGCACAATCTCAGTGTTAGCCTGGCAGAGAAACACCTACAGATAATACGCAGAGTTAAGTAAAAGAATAATTTAGGTGGGCTTAGTCATATTATAACTGATGTGCCATGCCGTCCTAAATCGACATGTCACCTGGAAAGGAGAGAGATGGTAAGTTAGCTTTTACTGCTGATTATTCAAGCACTGGCCTGAAATATTTAAATACACTTCAGGAAACAAAAGAGAAAAACACCTGTCTAGAGTTCAGGTCTACATGAGGACATTTTTGTCCCATGAGTGACACTGCAAACAGGTATGTACAAACTATATTATGAACTGGTATTAACTGGCCTAATTACTGAATAAATCAGAGTAATTCCACCAAGATTCAAGAGCAGAGGATCAGGCCTGAACTGCCCAGAGCGATTCTTCTCATCTGGGTCCCAGGAAGGGCTGTCATGGAGGATGCTTTGAATGTAGATGACCCCTAACAAGTACCATTTTTGCAGGGTTAAAGAGGTTTTGCAGATGGGTAAGGATGCGGTGCCTGTAGTTTGACTCCAGGAAGTGACTGAGCTGACCACATTCATAGCACACAATTCTGCCTTCATTCCTCCATCCAGCACCAGCTCCAGTGTCTGAAGATGGTTGTTGAATACGTAGGTGAATCAGAACATCATATATTTATAAATACACTTCCCTGGAGTATTTTTCCATGGAAGACAGGGATAGTCATTTAAGGTAATATTCTGTCATCATTTGGAACTCATTATTCATGGTGAAGTCCAGGATTTTGGCAAAAGGAAAGAAAATTATGAAAAAGGAAAGGAAGAACAGGAAAAGGAAGGAAGGGACACAGGATGGCTCCTAAAGCTGTCTTGGGAAAATGAATAGCCTGAATTCCTACATCTGTCAGTGGCTTGGGGATTGGCTTGCAAATGCCTATGAAATTGTTCCACAGAAAGGGGTGACATTCTCTTTGCTTATGAAATGTCCTGCTGTGTTATTGTCTTGTTGGAACACGCTGCTTTGGTAGAGTTTATGGCGGAGGATCCTTGTAAGAAGCGCGTCACTTTGGGTGTCATTGCACAGTTGGTGTTGTGTGCATGAAGGTCCGCCCTGCTGCCAGGCCCCAGGAGCTGAAGCACAGGGAAGGTCTTGCAGGCATCAGATGATTACATCTTTTGCTATCGGCTTTGCATGCTGATGAGCTGAGTAGCACTGTTTGAATCTTTCAAGGAAAAAATCCCAAACTAACTAAAAGAAAGAGGAAAAAAATCACAAAATGGTAAATACTTATGTCAGCTGTTTCAGTCTTGCTGCGTCTCAGTTTCCTAGACATGTATCTCCAAAAGGCCTTCACACCTGGTGAAAAGCCACAGCACAAAATGAGTTACTGGGACACTGGCATCTGCATATGTATTTATTTATTTATTCATCCTCCTGTGTCTCTTTCAGGGGTCCCACTTTCACTCTGGGGTCGCTGTGATCCCCTTGCGGAGGAGAAGGGCTGAGATGACCCGCCTGGGGTGGGGGCAGAAGAGGGGCTTGGAGCGACCTCCCTGTGGGTGTGTGGTGGTGCTGTTTGGCCAGTCCATGGAAGTGTTGCAATCTGGTGTGGTTTGGAAGCAGCAAAGATGTGAAGGCATGTGACTGTGCTGGTGAAGCTGCCTTAATCGTACCCAAAGGAGAACAATAAATTCCACCCAGAAGCAAGAAAAGTGCCTCTAATTCTCCTTTAGGGAGAATCTCTATAACTAACTTTCCTATTCCAGTGCAATGAGACCTGGCAGGCTCTGCAGAGACTCCTGGTTTTACTGTTTCAAATTTTCTTGGAAACCTTAGTACTTCCACACAGGAGAGTTCCTTCTGGGGCATTAAAATACAGATCCCTAGGACTTCTCTTCCATTTCTTGCAAAAACAGTGGTAATTACCAAGAATGATTAGCAGGTTCAGTGCTTATTAGTCTTACTTTTTAAAAATCTGAAACAAATGCTTTTTCTTCCACTGTAACTGATCATTTTAATTTCCCTTCTTTGTCTGTAATAAAAATTGACGTTAAAGGATGCCTGAGGCAGTGTAATGAGAAAATGAAATTAGTTTTTCAGTTGGCTGGTCAAAAGCATTTTATACATTATAATAAACAGTTTATTTTACTCTTTTGCTTATGACATAATAAATGATAAAAACATTTTCTTGAAATAGATATTGCCCACTTTGCTACAGAGACCTCAAGCTGGGATTTTTCCATTCATAGAGTCACATAACTCTGGGGAATGTTTGCCTTCTTGATCTACTTTTCGTAACCTTTTTGTAGGCGGTACACAGCAGTGCATCTCCACACTGAACATGGCCAAAATCTTAAGGCTTTTTTTTTTCTTCTTGGAGACCTTTCTCAGAAGTGCTGGGTTGATTATACTGCGTAACCCAGGAGTGAATCTGTGCCCAGGCCTTACCGAGGAGTCTCTCAGAATTGTGTACAGTATCCTTAAAGCCGTGCCAGGCCTGGCTTTGAACCAAATGCTGCTGGTTCTTCTGCAAACATTTGAGCCCAGAGAGAGCCTGAGCAGGAGCTGGACATGGCCTGACTGTCCCACTGCGCGAGGTGGGCACCTTCCCTGCCCTCCCCCTTCAAACTTGGGCAGGGTGGGAAATCAGGGCGTTAATGCTTTGCATAAATTCTTATTTACCAAACTATCCACAGTTTTCTGAAGTCATATTGACAATGATTGCAGATACAGGGAAAAAGAGGCTTGGTTGTTGTTCAGGGTTCAGTGGAAGCTTTAAGTGTTGTCCCATTTCAGCTGCCTCCCCCTGCATTCAGCCTGTGTGTGAATTGTGAAAGCCTTTTCTTCACAGAGGCTCTTTCTGAAGTGAACATATGAGCTCATTGGGTTGTTTAGATTGGTTTAGATTGATTATAGTGGCTTCTTCAAAGCAAGAAATCAAAATAGGTGAGTAGTGAGATGAACACATAACATATTGATAAATGTAGTTACATATATGAAAGGGGCAAGAAAAAGAGAGAAAAAGCTGAGTTTCTTGCACATGATTCTTACAGTTCTTGACAGCTCGAACTCCCACATGCTTGAATAGTTCAATACTGGATTAGTGTAATGTCTGCTTGGCGGATCCTGTGGGGCACAGGCTCAGCAAGAGACACATCATTCAGGATTTTGGGGACAGCTTGTAAACTGTCCACCTCTACTGGCAATCCCACTCCAATCAAGGTCAAACCTGAAGATGGAACAAGAGGAAGGGGGAAAAAGAGATGCTTTTAATTTATGCTCCCATAATTTATGTTCTAAACTGTGATTAGTCCATTTCTAAAGGAGAGTGCCAAAGAAGTGTTTAAGAATATGAACTTCATAGAGAAAGCAAGAGCATGCCTTATTAGCAAGAAGGAGATGTAGAATGGACATGTAAGCACTGAACTGAAAGCCTGGTTATGTACTTGTTTTTACTGAAGCCCATGGCAAGGCTGCCATTATGTTGAATAAAACCAGGGGGCTTCCTATTAGCAGCAGGGCCTGATCTTTTTCCTGTGCTCAGGAAAAAAAGAAATTTCTCACTAAGGTACATGCACAGTTTGTTTGTAAATGGAAAGTGATTGTGTTAAATTGCACCCTTTTTTCTAGCTAAAATAACTTGTGCCTCTGCTTTGCACTTCATACCAAGGTTTCATTTTAGATATATTACCCCTCAAATATTTTAATTGATTCAAGTGTTTTTCATAAGTTTTATGAATGAGTTACAAATTTCACCTGGCTGCCCCTTCAGGGGTGTGTGCAGGAGAGGTCATGGCACCTTCCACATATCTCTGACTTTGAATAATTTTCCAAGAAGACCAAGGATAAGCAGACTGACCTCCCTTTTACTTTCAAGCACAATTACTGAAAATAGAAATCTGGGAGGAAGAAAATCAACCTTGTTTTGGAGAGGAAGCAGCCCCTTTTTGGCACTGAATATTGCTTCTCCCTTTCCGGCTCAGCCCCCACTCCTGTGTGGTGTCCATATGGATGAGGTTTATGGGAATATATGCTCTTCTAACATATCAAAATATTTACCTTGTGCATTTCAGTGCAACATCATTAATTTTACTAAGCTCCCCTTCTCAGTAAGTGCCAGCTGTCTTTGGGTTTCCAAGGCACTGGGATCTGATAAGTGAGCTCTTGTGTTAGCACTGCCACGGTCAAAGGTCCATGTCAGGTCAGGACCTCTGCTCTGTGGGAGAGATAAACTGATTTAAAACTACCAGAGGAAACAAGTAAAACGGAAAAATGGAATTTATAAAGCTTATGAAATGTCATGAGATGTGTTGCAGTCTTTTGGACAAATGTTGAGCGCAGTTAACCTGAAGGAAAAAGGGGGAGATAAAGGATCACCTGCTACTAGAAAAAGATCTGGTGTTAAGGATAAGTAGGACTTAATGAGATCTTTTTAGCTGTATCAGCAATAATGTTTCGACTTTTCTTCTTAGAAACTAGAAAGGTATAATTAGGAACAATTTTTTTTACTCTACAGATTCAGCATGTGAGCTTTATTTAGTATAACAAAAGGTCCAGAGAAATAAACCCATCATACAATTTGAGTTCACAGTGTAACATTTGTTAATATTTGTCTTTTTTTGGTTAAGTGGGTAAATCACATAGCTATTAAATCTGCAAGATATAAATCACATTCAATTAAATGATAGCTAAGGTGCTGTGGCAGACCTGATTAAATTGGTGTGTTAGTAAGTTTATATACACAACATCCATGGAGCAACATCTCTGATATGTGCTGTGAAATGGAAAAATAAGTTTAGCGGCATCTCAGCCATGCAAATGTTGCTCCCACATGTTGGATACGAACCCAAACCTTCGGACAGACTGGTTTGAGCAAGTCCTGCAAGTGCCCCCACCTACAAACAGAGCCCCTGTGCCTCTTGTATTTATTTATCCTGCTGCAGGTGCCAGCAGGAGACCTGGGCAGGAGGCACTTGGGTGCAGAGATCGTCTCCTTTCCCCTTCACAAGGCTGTGCACAGGGGAGGCTCTCCCTGGAGTCTGGGAAAAGGCAGCAGCCTTGGAACTGGGGCTTGATGCATTTCAGAGCAGGACTTAGCCCTGGATGTTTGGGCGTTCAGAAGCACAAGCGCTGCTTCATCTCTTCTCTGTTTTCACAAATATAAAGCACTCACCATAGAAGTTCAAATGTCACTTTTAAAATCAAATCCTGTGGTTAAGATTCAATGGAAAAATTCATGCTGGAAATAGGATTCTTTTCCAGCTGTCAAATCTGGCATAATATTAAATGTGTCACAGCAGATTTAGTATTATCTTCTCTCAAGTGCTTTTCCTAAGGTTTCTTGATGTGAACAAGTGAAGGTATTAGCGAAAGGTGAAGTAGTTAAGAAAATACAACTAAATTTGGGATCAATTTAGTTTCAAGTCAGAAATAAATTTATTGTATACATTGCAGTAATAAAGATCTATCACCTTTTTCAATTTTGCATTTTAAGACATCTGTGAACACCAGCAGGAACTGTTAAAATGCTGTGTAATAAATAGTTCTTGCAGAGTGTCCATCCACCCCAAAAATGGATCAAAATAAGATCATTCTTTTTCCTTGTCTTTTCTTGTAACATTTTGCATGTTTGATTAGTATGAGACTGATTCTGCAAAATCTATACTAAATAAAATCTAAAGAAAATGTGAGTATTTGAAATTGGAACTAGACTCAGTGAAATCGATAGTTGTTCAATCTTCAAACATTTTCTGAGGTATTTTAAGATGGTGTCATAAACTTGGCAGAATTTGTTTTTGAATTAACACAAAAGATTTTGGTCTTTTCTGTAAGTTATTTGTCCAAGACTAGAGTTGCTGGTAAATAGAGCCCGAGACTTGCATAACTCCCCATTTCTAACGCAGATACAAGAGTCTCACAGTTGCAGCCTCTCCCCAGGTACAGCATGCATGGATAGCTTTTGTTTCTGCTCTGCCAGCCTTTCCAGCATATACAAAGTAAAATTGCATTATCTTGGCACTTCCTATTTTAATTTCTGCATGGCTAGATTGCTTTTCTCCTCCATTTTTGTTAAGAAGGGCTGGAATGGTGCAGAGTTTTGCTGAGCTTTGCCAGGAGATGTTTCTTGCCTATCAGGAAAATTGGGCAGGAGCCCGATCAGACAAGTGTGCACATTTGCCATCTTGCTCTGCTCTTGCAGTGCTGACTCCTTTGTCAGGGATAATAACATCAGGGAGATGACCTTGTGAGGTAAACCACACATTTATTCAGTCTCTGAGCTCTGCTAGCATGTTGGTTGAAGTATGATCTTTGTCAAGCCCAGAGATGTAATTACCCTGAGAGTTAATGCTAATTGGTTTATTGAGTTTAATTGGATATCATTAAAAATATTGTCGTCTTATGCGGGAACTGAGACAATATTCTCCTAAAGGAAGAATGATGGTTCTTACTTCACTGTTCGTATATAACCTTGATTTTACATCTTTATTTCACAACAAATTTTGGATGAACATGGTCCACCACTGAGGACATTTTATTTTTAGTTCTGCCTACTACTCTTAACCTTTTCCAAAGTTTTGGATGAAGAACTTGATAAAATGTTTGATGATATTGCTAAGGTTAATTACAATTTCAGCTATGGTGAGAGACATGCTATAAATGATTTAAAGAATAATAAAACTGTAGAGGTCAGAAGAGCTGACAAAGGAGGTTTCAGTCATCATAATGAATTGGAATAATTAGACAGTTTTAGTGATGATTATCCGAAATTAACATGTGATCTCACTAAAAAGTTTCAACTGCTTTTAGATTGGATTAGTGATAAGCTTTTGGAAAAGGGGCAGTTTATAATTAATAAGGTTATTTTTTGTCATTGCTAGGACCGTAACTCAGTATGGTGTATATTTTTTAAGGACACAGAAGTTTAGATGGTCCTAGATAAAGACTGAGGTCTAATTTTGGCTTTGGGTGCAGAAAGTAGAAAAATGACAACATTTGGGCTCATTTATTTATAATTAAGACAACAATTAAAAAGGCATAATCCCCTTTTTTGGAGGATCACAGCAAAAAAAAACCCCATTCATTTCTTAAAGTAGCAGGAGAATCTCAGCTTTATGGTCAGTTAGTTAGATTATGGCTGGGGAACTGAAGTCTTGGGGAAGTGTCCCCGAAGTCCAAATCTGTTTTGCCCCTCAGAAATAATTCAAGCCCCTTCTCCCTTCCCTCCTGCCTGCCCCATTAAATTTGGTTCTGCTACTCCACTGTGAAAAGGCATTGAGTGATCTGGATTTTCTTCTGTTTATTTCCTTTCAGATGTGATGGGTCTTGACCAGAGTCCTGAGCCCCACAGTTGTGCTGCTGACGTGAGGAGGGGCACACCCGGAGCGTCTCTTGGAACGCTGGGTCCCTCCAGCACTCCCGGTGCTGATTCATCCTCCCCACTTTGCAGGTAAAATTCTGCAGAATTGGGTCCGAATGGGTAACGTGTAGAAAACAGGGTATATTGAGCTTCCCATTTGTTCAGAATATACGATGCTGTAGCATATTAAAGGTAAGGAGCACAGAGTTTAAAGCCTTTATATAAAACTTAATTTAAGCATTCTATTTAATATTAAAAATGTGTTAGTATTTCATTCCACTCTAAGGCCTCTTTAGCTGGTTCCCTTTAGTGTGTCTGTCTCATGGTTACTAAGGCAACTCTGTCTTTGGAGACAGGAATACAATAAAAAAATTTATGTTATTTACTTTAAAGACATTTCTGAGTCAAAGAAGTTTTTATATTAAAGATAGCTAATGCATTTTCATGATAAAATTTATTTTATAAACCTTCAATTATAAAAAATATGATAAATTCTGAAGATTTAAAAAAAATATTTAAACTAGAATCAACACTAAACAAATTTTCTCCCAGATATGTGGGACAAAGAGAACCCGTATAAGAATACACCAATATTTAATAGTATTTAACATGAATTTTAAAGAATTTACATGAGAATGTCTTCATCTCCTGGCCACTTCCCCAGCCATACATGAACCCCTGTCCTAAGAGAAAAGCTGCAGGACAGCCTCAGTCAGGACACCAGGATCAGAGCCAGGCAAACCCCCCGTCCCTCCCTCCTGCCATGGCGCGTTTGCAGGTGGGCCCGGCAGAGCTGCTGCTGGAGGCAGCTGGGTCCTGTTTGACTTCAGCTGAGTTTGGCCGAGTGAGGCTTTAAAGACACTCACTGTAAAGCAGCAGGAAGAATTTCACTGTTAAGCTTGTTTTCCTATTTTCTTGCTGGAAGTTGGAAGGATTTGAAACTCATCCAGGGATTTGAAACTTCAGCAGTTTCTCTTCCTCTGAAATACTTCAAGCAGGCAAAGAAAATTTTCAGGCTGCATTATGACCTTAATTCCTCCTTCTTGCCCATTATCTGCTCATTATTGAGCTATAATAAACATGGAGTCCTTCAAGGACTTTTTTTCCTCCCCAAATCTCTCTCTAAGAATGAATGCTAGCAATGCTGAATCAAGGGCATAGTGTCAAATGGAATAGTTTCAGGATAAGCAGAGTTTTCTTTGCATCTTGTTCAGATGGGTGCAATTTGGAAAAAAAAAAAAAAAAGAAAGCAAGGCTGGAATTTATATCTAAGAGTGAACATTTATATCTAAGAGTCATTATCTCTTTTTTTCTCCCTATGTATCTTATAGCAAAGCTAACCATAACAGTGCTGTATGATTTCCTGGATAATATGTAGTAGGAGAAATTAGATTACACAAGTTAAGTGGCTATGTATGACCAGCAGCAGCAAAGAAGTTAGATAAATAAACCAAAGTTAATTAAAATATTAGAAAATATAAATAATCCGAGGTTAGTGAACATTGTTTCATTTTAAATTAATAAGTATGCAAAGGTAATGTTTATAATTAAAGCTATAATTTATCTTCATGCTCTGCCTATTTAATAACAGTGGAAACATTATGTTACATGAAGAAATGTGGTAATAGATTTGTTTAGCACTGACATTATAAACAAATGTCTCAGTCTATTTATTCTAAGTTATGATACAGATTCTTTTCACATGCATCTGATGGCCTTTAAACCATTTAAAATGAACCACATTAATGTAATCTAATCTTGATACTGAACATAACATTTCAGTTTGAATTATCCAGAATCCATGATCCATTTTATTACTCACAAAGCACTTTATACACTTATGATAATGGCAAACCTTGCTCTGTTATTTAAATTCCATTTCAGATGGGATTTTTTTTATTATTATTTTATTTTTTAAAACATTTTTGGTAGTAAAATACAAATAAAGAAAAGTCAATGCTCAGTAAGCCCTTTAACAAAGCAAACAATTCAGCTTTTTATGACATTAGCAAATAATAAAGAAAAGATCTGACATTTACACTTGATGAAATTTTATGCTATAACAGAGATGAAGAAAATGGAATGGAAATCACACATGATAAAACCTGTCCATGAAATTCAGATGGGTCTTAAAAACAACCACTGTGAAATATTTTGGGAGCTCTCTTACTTTATTGAGGTCCATATTATTTTACTGGAAAAATCTGTCTTTAAAAGTCACTTCAACACACACAAATTCTATTTATTTGGAATTATTCTGGTCAAATAATAATGAGGGTCTTCAGGGGTTTTATTTGTGTAAGGACCAGGGAAAGGTAACATGGTATAGAAAGAGTCAAGTAGAGGTTTGTAGGAATTAGAACTGATTTGCTATAGTAGTCACAAGAACTGGATTTTCCTGAAAACTTCTGGTAAATGTTCTTGGAATTTGCATTTAATGAACTGTATTTTGAATTCAAACTATCTTATATTTATAGTTGGTCTAGATTTTCCACTTATGGGCCCACAGCTGTATTTTCTGGTGTTAGAATGTGGTGCTGGGAGCAGTTCTGCATATTAATTTATTACAGTGAAACTTATTTATAGCTAATTCACCCTTTTCCATGGATGAGATCTCCTTGTGTGTTAAAGTAGTATGCAAGACTTAAACCTGAGGTGAGCAGCTCACACCTCCCTTTAAATAATAAACTAAATTGATTAAACACTAGGTTAATCTTACTGGACTGAAAGCAGAGTTCAGGCTGGCTTTCCTCACTTCGTTTGTTACCAGCACGGTGACACAGAGCTGCAGAGTCACAAAGCCAGTTCACCCTCAGAGCCGTGCCCTGCAGAGGCAAGGAAGATGGCTCTGTTCGTGCTGTCATGAGTCAACTTATCTGATAAACTCACTGGTCTAAAAGTAAAAAAATAAAAAAGGACAATAAAATATACTCAGTATCTGAATGCTAAAGAATAATAGAAAAGAACATTCTGGATTTTATGGGCTTGCCTTACTTCTGATCTGTGACAAAAAATAAGCTCCACAGCAATTGTTTGCATGAAGTCATTATTGATAAACTGCTGTTTTTAGAAAGCATTTGTAGAATTATGTCATTCAATCCTATGGGAAAGTTTATCTTTTGAAAACTTCACCTTCAGTGTCATATCCAGCAGAATTTAATCCTTTATAAAAGTGATGCCTGAATATTTCTTTTCTCTTTGTATCTGCATGTTAGCAAGGGATTTCAATGAAGGCATAAAAGACTGAAAGACAGCTGAAGTTATAGGGGAAAAAAAGAACTCCTCATCAGAGAGCTAAGTTTACTCTAGAAGGGTTTCCCTATAGTAGAAAAGTAAGAAATGAGCAAAACATCCAATGGGATGTCCAATGGTGTAACTCATCTAGTTAAGAAGCAAATTATAAACAGGTAAGTGTGATGGTGGTTTTAAAAATGGTGTACAAGTAATGGAGGCAGATAGCAGCAGCTGTGGGATTTACATTGTGGCTCTCACTGAGATTTTTGGTGTCTTGGGCAGAATGTTTCTGTCGGGGTTTCAAGGCCTGAATGCTGCTTTTAGCTAATAAGACCCATTAGATTTAACCACAGAGGAAAATTAGGAATCAAAATCTTGTGGGTGATCATTTTCAGTCCCAAGAATGGCTGTCTCAGTTGTGTTAGACAACTTGTTTATCCGATGACCATTAAAAAAGTCATTAAGGTATGCTTTTTGTGTAACTTTTAATTGTCATTAGTAGGACACAGCAGGAGTATATTTAGCCCACTATTTTTTAGTTTCATCATGACAAGAGGAAGGCCTCATAAAAGGTTACTTTAAATACTGTATTTAAGGACAAAAAAGAAGAGAACATTTTCACAAGGAGTTAAGCAGCAGGTTTCAGCTGTATCATTCACTTTAAATGATCTTTTGTAAAAGGAGACAAAACAAGAAAGGTACCCTCAGAAGTGGTACCACACTATTTTCATGTTGATTGCAATAAGTGCTGAGAGTAGAGTACATTCTTGGTAAAATCAATGTCTGCATGGGGAAAAAAAATTAAAAAAGCAAAAAAAGCAACACAAAGGCTTCAAGATTTATCCTTTAAGTGCTTCTCCAGGAACAAAGCTGTAGCCAGCAAGGGCAGGAGCAGTGGCCAGGAGGAAGGAGCTGGACAGTAGAGGGGCTATCGTGGGGTGAAGGGGGTATCGCAACAGGAAGAGCATCAGGAGGGAACATTGTCATTAATTCTATCGTGCATTGGCTTTCTGAAATCTTCCTGTGTGTTCTCTCAGCCTTGATCCCATTCTGTGATATTGTTGCAAATTTATAGTAAACATCTCCCTTCAGGACAAGGAAAAAGAGATAAGACTGAACTGTAACAGAAACTAAAATAAAACCAGCAAATACCCCAAACCCCACTACAAAACAAAACAAAAGAATCCCAAAACAAAAGGAGGAATGGATTGGTTCAATAGCACCTGAAATAGACAGTCACAAAACTGAGATACAATATCACCAAATTACTCCAGTGCTCTTTCACTAGAGAAATCTCTTTTCCTTTCTTCTTCAGCAAAACCTTTCCTCAGAATAATTATTAAGGCAGGCCTAGGGAACTGTGTTCATTTCAGAGCTTTCATTTTTAGAAAGACTGTTTAATATTTATATAAAGCTCATGTTAAGTTTATGCACCTGTCAAAATACTAAATTATATGATAGTGATTGCAAAATGAGCTATTTATCAGACAGATGTCTCCAGCAAACCTGGCATACACAGATCCAGAGGGGCAGGGCCCCCCTGCCACAGGGACCTGCTGCTTTATTTATGTCGGGGAGATGTGTTTAACCCTTGTTTAACCCTGCTGGCTCCAGGAGCTGCGTGGGCTGAGGGAGCTGTGCCTGAGAATGCCCCGACCACCACAGGAGACTCATAACTTTTTGTTGGCTAAAGGCTTGTGAGGCACAGGTAGCTGTTGTGATGTACAGCTTACCTTCGTGTTCCCTGCAGTGTTCTTCAAACGTTGCCTTGTTTTGGTATCGGGTGGCTGCTTCTCCAGCTGTGGTCTTAGGAGTGACAAAGTAATGGGAGGATATGTTTTAAGTGGAAGACAGATGGTCTCATGAAATAACTCTATAATCAACAGGATTGTAGAATAATGGGTAGAAGTGTTAAAGCCTGACCTCAGGCAGCTGTAAATTGGGGCTGAAATGTGCTGTTTGTCACTGCTGGGAACAGGTCAGAGTGTCAGGAGCCTGAGTGAGGGGGCAGAGCTCAAGCGAAAGGTCGGAGCAGGAGAGGATGGAGACGTGACAAGCGCAGTAACACAGGGCAGTGGTAACACCTCAACCCACAGGAAGTTTAAGCAGTTTGCTGTAACTTTCCCCAGATGTCTCTGAACTTGTGCCTTGCTTTTGTGGGGTTTCGCAGGACACTCCTTGGCCTTGGCTGTGCCATGGAGAGATGTCCAATGTAGTGCCCTATTTTCATCTTTAATGAACAGTTCCTGTGCCTCAGAAACCCCTGCATGTACATGTTAAAAAACAAGTATGGTGGTCCTGGACTTTAGATGCTTGGATCTGTAATCTAGGAAACAACACCTGCCTTCCAGCAAGGCTGATCTCACAGTATCTCAAAGTAAAATACAAGGTCTCTATGTCCAAACTAATCTTGTATTGCTTTTCTTTCTTTTTTCCTTTTTTTTTTTTTTTCCCGTAAGAAAGGTATTTATTTATGAAGAATAAGCTACATGGGCTTCACTCTGCTTTGGAGAGAAATTCTTTGTAAATATGACTAAGACTCTCTAATCCTTGTTATAATAAACTCCACTGATCTGAGCAGGTGTATATCACAGTTGCTGCTTTTTAGCAGCACAGCGCTTCCTGCATGATCCATGGAGCAAAATTTCTCACACTGGGAGAAGAACAAGAAAAGGGAGAAGGTAAAATAACTGAATTCCTCCCTCAAATGCAAATCCATACCAGTTTGCTACTAATCTCCCTTGAATAGCTGTGCACTCAGAAGCTAAGAGGAAACCAGCAGCCAGTATCTGGCTGACAAATCACCCCCTGTATTATCCAAACAGTTTGGCAAGTAACTGGTAAATGTATGCTTGGAAGCATGCAGTTGTTTTTAATAAGTCCTGAAATTCAAAAGCCATTAGGGAATTTCGCAAGAATTACTGAAATATGTTAGCATAATAGAAAAAATATACTGCATATCACTTGTGTGTACTGCGTAGCTGTACTTATTACAGTTACTTAATACCTATGTTAAATACTTTGGGGAGAGAAATAGTTTTTTACTCAGTTTATATTTGTTTTGGTTCTGTGTGATGGATTATGAATTACTGAGCTAGTGATATACCTATGGAAAAATACAATGCAATAGATGTCTAATTATGACCTGAAGTGAAAATGAATTATAACTCCGCTTGATACTTCTTATGATTTGCTGCATTATAAATAGGAATGATTTATTATTGTTTCACCTACTGCTCTGCTAGTGATGGATCATAATAGTAGATCATCATAATTTTGAAATCAGAACAGAGCTGGTTTTTCTTCCATATAATTCAATTTTAACTCCACTACTGAGGTTGTTGAGTATCACAATCTATCTGCTTTACATTACATTTTATTAGAAAGAAGATATGTTAATCTATCTGGTAGCTGTTCATTACTAACATCTGTTTATGAACCTTCTCTATTAAACTGTCCAACATACCTTTTGATAGTCTCATTACATTTTCAACATGACCCACATGGCAAGTAGCAAGAAAAACAGATGACTAAGGACCAGGACTGCAAAGGAAGGCTTCCCCTTCCGTATGTGCTGTGTATTTAAAGCAAAATTGCTGTACCACCATTGTAAAGTTTCAGATCAGTATGATTTTAGTGCCATAGTGTTCAGTGGTTCTTCTTGTATGCATTTGGTCCTTGACAGTGGTTTATATTCAGTAATTCCACATTCTTTATTTTCTAAAGGCTATGAAGGATTAAGTGACTATCAGGTAAATTATTTTGGTAGTTAATTGTTATCTTTGTTTAAAAAAATAATTTAGCCTATCTCTGGCTTAACAGTTAAGAATTTGATAGTTGTCTTCTTTCTCTATCCTGTGTGGGTGAGTAGGCAGCCTGGGTTCACTCATTTGAAAGGATTTGTGTGAGCATGCTGCAGGTCATAGAATGCTTTGAAATTACTTCCTGGGTGTTTACATTTGAAAACTGGAGGTGGTCTGCCTGGACATAACACTACCAACAATTTCCTTGACATCCCATGTGAAATAGTTACTTTTAATATTTGGGTGAATGAGTATTTATGATTTAAGTGCATTTTCTCTGAATATTCTGCAACATCAGTTCATAATACTTTTTATGACTATGTCTACCATTAACTTGTAAATGTGTGGAAAACAAGCACAAACACAGTAATTGTGTGGTTGCACTGGCTCAGCCCCTTTTGTAACTGAGAGTTTCTGTCACCCAGCCCCTGTTGGGAGCCTCTGAGAGGGGAGAGTTGCTGTCAGAGCCACTGCACAGGAACGAGCCACCGAGGCCACTGCCAGTGAGGAGTCACACCTGACAACAGGAGGGGAGAATGGAGTGGCACAGGGTGTCCTACCTTTGGTGCAAGATGACTCCTAATTGCACCTGAATAAAATAGGAGAGCAGAAAAAAGTAGTTTGTATCGTGGTTGGCCCATTTGTGTGCTCTCTAGATAATGAGATGTCAGCCTCTGGAACCACCTTTAGCATATTCCACAACTGCTAATTTCATTAAATGGCCACGAGAAAGGAGTACATTAACAACTGAAAGTCATTTAACTTTTTCTTTCCCACTATTAGTTTATTTAGATATCTTAGCCTTTGTATAGGAAGGGAAATGCATATCAAATTGTATATCCTGTTCTTGTATATTGAAGAAGAAGTAAAGTTAAGATGCTGAAAACTTTCACAAAGGCCAAACTTTAATGGACCTCAGAAATCTGGGAAGAAAGAGAAAACGCTGGAAGCACAAATGAAATGTCTGTATATATACAGTCTTAAAGCTCCTGCTTTACAACTGAATAAATAACTCCTCAAGCAATAATTTATTTTCATGCTGTTAATTAGAAGCATAATTAATTTTTGTAGATTATAAATAATGGTGCACAAAATGTCATTCCCAGCAGATCAAATGGAAGTAATATAAACATTCTTAAAAAAACAAGAGTAGCTTGCAATGAAACTAATGAAACTTGTACTAATGAAAACTATAAATTTGTGTCTGAAGTTAGTAATTTATTGGTAAAATGCAAGGGTTCATTAATCATTCTGCTTTCTCTTATACTTGGCACATATGGAAGGAAAATCTCTATGTTTATCACTGCTTCAAATAAACAGTAGCATAAGTAGATTATTCCCAACAGAAAAATTTTTCCCACACCCTAATCTCAGAGCAATCATTCACTGATCTAAATGAGCAGTTACTTAAACCGCTAAGAAGGGATGCTAATTAGCTAAGGAAAACTAGGCAAGAGTATTTAATTTAAGGAAAAAAAAAAAAAAACCAACACTTTTTTCCCCCCTGCTCTCTTGTTTCTAATGTGTTATTTACTTCTGGCTGGCTTGGATGCTGTCTTCATGTCAGTGTCCTACGTGGGTGTGTCTTCAGAGGAGGACGAGCTCTTACAAACTTCTCTACTCCAAAGCTTTGGTTTTGTAGCCTCTGCTCAGCTGTGGTGACACCTCTCACTTCGCAGTGGGCTTAGGTATGCACTGGACTAAAAATGGGAATGAATGTAAACCCACTTTGCTCTCTGCAAGGAGGGAGGCTGCATCTGGGGCTGTCTGGACTCTAAACACTTTAAAACATGTAAATAGTTTAGTTTTTCTACAGATGTCTCATGCCTGCAGGTCCAAACAGCTCCTAACAAGCTTTATGCCTTAGAAAGTAATGTCTTTCAGCCTTTGAAGCCAAACAGAATCTGCAGCATGAGATGCACAAATAACATCAGAACTCGGCTAGGCTTGTAGATAAAGTTGGGTCTCTGCATCCTGGAAGCCTCTTCTGATGTTCTGATCAGCATTGGGGAGGATTAAGTGGCATTCAGGAGACAGAAGGAAGAGTTTCTCACCCAGCCATCAGAATCCTTGTTCCTGCTGTCTGTCCTGGGCATGGAATCCTTGTTCCTGCTGTCTGCCCCTCTTCCACCCCTCCAGCAGCACTTGGGAGAGAAGTGTTGGGATTATGGTCACTGTAGGCAACAGGATGTGTTGATGTATTAATCCTGGGTCAAGCACATCTGGTTGCAAGTAAAATAGCTGCAGAATGGTTTCTTTCGGTAGATTTCTGGTGTTTCTGATCACCCAAAGATGTAGATTTTTATGCTTGAGGTTCCTTGGAGATGGGAGGTCTCTTATTTTTTGCTAACTGTTGTCTTCAGTCCTGCGAGCTCTGCTGGTAGTCATCATGTGAAGAGGGACAATAATCAACACAGTACAGGGGCGGCACAACATTTCCATGGATTAGAAATTTGGATTTCAGCTTTTGGTTCCATTTTACTCATTTTACTCTGCCTTCTGACTTGCCAGTGTTGAGGGATGTAAGGTTTTGGAAAATACATGGATATTGTCAATGGGCTGCTAATGGCTGCAGGCAAGCTTTCCGGTTTCAAATTTATGTATTTATTCCATTAAAAATGAAATGATCCTACAGAGGGGAAAGGCACTATGTAACAACAGCACTATTACTGAATGGGTGGAACATATTGGATATGGATGGAATTCTGGAACTGTCCTACGTGCCATCTCATTCATTCACCCTTGCGTCTTATTCCAGCAGACAAACCATGCTGTATAGGCATGACCTCATCTCAGATACAGCTTCTTTCCTCTCAATAAATTGTATTCCCTTTACATTCTCTTTGGCAAGCCCAAGAATCTAATTCTCTCTTATGCTATCCTGAAAAATTCCTTCCACCTCAATTTTTGCTTTAATTCTTCAAGTAGAATTTTAGTGTGTTTAAAGATATTTTCAGGAGGGTTGGCAAAGACAAGCTTTTAACAGATCTAGGTGTTAGAGATTTCACTGATATTTCTAGAAGGCTGCAAAACCGTGTGTGAATGGTAAAAGCAGAGCTAAACGTTGTTGAGCCCAGGCAAACACAATCTCCTGCGTACAGAGATTAAAAATCAAGCCCATGTAGAGGGTGTAGATTGGCCTTTGTTTAGCCTGTGAGCTGTGATTCACCAGTCTGGCATTCTGTTGAGTAGCCAGGCATCATTGTGGACCTTTGATGTATTCTCCATTAAAATGCATGTGCTGTACTTGCGGAGGATTGATGAGAGGTGGAAAAATTGAAGACGTAGTAGAAAGAAAACAGAGTAAGAAAGAATTCTCATAGGCTACATAGAAACAATTCATGTCAACATGTGAATAAATACTTCATGTACCTATGGCTGTACAAAGAACACTGAAAGACTTCAGTGCTCTGCTGCATTTTGTCTACAAAATCAGTAGCATAGAAAATAGTTCCAAACAAGAGCAAGACACATTCTGAACCAACGCTTTTGTGTTCAAAGCAATTGGACATCTGCAATAATGGGTGCTGTTCTTAACTCTGCCACAGGCTTATTTTAAGACTTAAAAAAAAGTTGCAAAAAATGCCTGTATTTCTCCTTCTCTCTTGGTAAGAAAAATACAAATCTTATTAGGAAGTTGTTAATTATAATTTCTGAAATACTTTGAGGTCCTCAGAGAAAAGTACTAAAGACATGAAAAGAAGTATTATTTTATAGAGATCTTACAACTGGACCAAAATACTCTGACACTAAGGATAGATTGGTTTATGACAGATACCTTCACCTGTTTGGTATAACTGCTATGAAAACTGGAAAAAAAAAGAGCTTGAATTTGAGAAAACACATTATTTGTAGTTTTGCATAAGTATTATTTTAAATTCTGACCTCCAGATGAGATCTTCCATTGGATTGGTGCATGGTTTTATATAGTAATATACAGAAATAACAGAGAAAGGGAGGGTTCAGGACTATGTGACTGAAGGCATGAAAGGCTCCCAAAGCCTTTCATGTTATCATCTTTGAATAGTGCTTTGGGCTTTTGTTCCTCTTATGATAGATGATGCTTTAGCATTGCAATGACAGAGAAACTCCTTCTCTAAGTTGAAGGGGAAAAAGTTAACAGAGATTAAATATATGTTTACTTACTCACAACATCTTTTGATAAAGCTAATTGCTACCAAGAGTTTTATTTTTCTGTTTTTGATGATGTATTACTCACGTATGATTGCTTTCCCTAACGTCATAGTTAAATGTAATGAGATATTTCTGTGGTAAAAAATGTTAAATTTCTTCTTTGAGTAGGCTTTGAAAAATATTGGAAACTAGGACAATGATTAAGGGGTTTTTTGAATACTAGACAGTGGCTTCTTATAGAGATTTATATATCGTTCAGACTGTTTTTATTCTGAATACTATCATTTTACTATTCTCTGCCTAACTCCACAACTTTTATTTTGACCTGTTCCAGAAGCCTTAGTGAATCCAAACTCTTATACAACAAGTTAAATATTACAGACTCTGACCTTTTATAAGAAAAAAGAAAGAAAGAACAAACCCATGTGAAAATGCTGTTCTCTTCCTTCAGCATCACCTTTTCTGTATGAAACCTAGATGCAAAGTTTTGGGGGTTTTTTGTTTGTTTGTTTTGGTTTTTTAAAGTAACAGGAATCGGAGGGGGTAATTACTGGGTACTTGATATGCTGTACTCCAGAGCTGCTGGGCTCTCACAGAGAAGTAGGATGCTCCCTTTTCCTTGTACTGTTTGGTGCAGTCACAAGGCTGCCACAGCATCAGCTGGTCATTGTGGCAGGGCTCTGTGGGTACTCCAGACCAAAAAACCCATGCAAATAAAAATGGATCTATTTTGGAGGTGTGCTTCGCCAGAGTGCTCCTGTAAGACATCTCATAACACAAGTCCCCTCTAACCCAGCTGTTAAATTATCATATCATTAAAGCCTTTCTTTGTTAATTATTAGGTCAGTAAATGTGTTCTACCTCCTGCAAACCTAAGGAAAAGGCTGTGGAAAGCTCTATGGGAGATAACTTGGAGAAACCCAAAAGTCCTTTAGTGGTTGTACTGTACATGTCCCCTCTTGTACAAACACTGTGGGGCCATGTTTATTAAACAGCATTGGCGAATATTCTGCATTTGTTTTGTTACATTTAAGGGGGTAAACACTGAGGCAGCCCCACTCTTGCAGTAGGACTTCTATCATGTTAATTCACAAGTGAGCTGTTACCAGTTCTAGTTTATGTGCTTTTTGCAGGCTTTCTGCTACTCTTGTCAGATATTCTGGAGTTCTATGGAGTTTTTTCAGTCTACTCTAGAGCTTCTGAAATGCATCCCGCAGGATGGAATGGGGGGTGGGGGGTACTGCTAAGTGCTCTCAGCTGTTGTGGGTGGGTTCTGTGCCCTAATCTTACAGGACCACAAAATGAAAGTCTTTAGAAATGGGGAACTCAGCTGCAGCCTTCTCCCTGGTGGCAAACTGGTGCCTTCCTGTTAGTGGTTGTCCTTTTGACCATGATGCCTAAAAATTAGAGAGAGATAGAGAAGGGGGTTTAACAGGCTCATATTGGAGAAATGCTTTACAAGAATGATGAGCTTGTTTGATTTGTGTGTAATGAGCACCAGGTGCCACACCATATGTGTAAGCTGTGTTACTCACCATCCCCAGTTTCAGGAAATTTGTTGTGTCTGGCCTCTTGTTTTCCTGACTCAGTTTATACTGAACTTCAGATGGGTGACAAAACAGCCTGACCATTTCAGATTCACTCCTGGCCACTGCCCAGGAGAAGATAATATAGTTATACAGGTAATGATGCATTCAAGCAAAATACCTAGTGCCAGTAGAGCTCTTTAAATCTCCAGATGTGTATTTTGTTTGGTTTAAAGGCATTATATGAATGATACAATCTATATATATATATAAAATTATGTTTATGGAAATGTCTGTATTTTATATATTTTAGAATATCTTACTTGGCATCTAAATGCAGAACAACTTCATTTTTACTGAGATGACGTGGTCATGAATAGGAGATATCAAGCACTAGAATAGATAATGACCCATAAGTAAGAGTTGCCTTTAGATATGCAGCCATGTTTACAGAGATTATCCTAAGGCTTCATGTGCTTCAGTGCAATTTACTAAATACAATGTGGGATGAAATTGCTGTTGTTGGAGCACAGGACAGCTTTAGAAATGAGTAGCTTGGGGGAGGAAAGCCTTATGTATTCACCTGAAACAAAAAGCATTAGTAAATTTAGATGACTGTTCTCTTGAAATAATTTGCAAAATTGCAATACCTTTGACAGTGAATTCGAGTTAATTGCTTTACAATAAGAGAGCACTTGTTTTTCCAGGAACAGCTCCCCTATGAGCCTTCCCTAATAGAGTCTTGCAGATTTCTGTCCAATTTCTCCACATGTTCTGTCATGTCATCAACTTCATTTCTCCTCATCATGTCTTCTCCAGGGCAGTACCTCAGAGTCTTTTCTGTGTTTCAGCCCTGTTTTCTGATGAAGTTGTTTAATTTAGTGTCTTGTAATTGTTCCCCAATAACTCATAAGCTCTTGTGTAGTTAGAGGGGAGAAAGCACACATCCCTGCTAGTCCAGAGTGAGCCTGTCCTCAGCATGAGCAGCCAGAAGTGATGCTGTGAGGATGTTCAGGGACAAAGTCCTCTGAGCATCTCCTTAATGGGGACAGAATTTGGCTCTGGCTTTTGTGAAATCTTTAGCAACAATCTCTCTGATAATACTGCCTGTCTGTTGAGGGTAACTGGCCAGCAGAATCAAAGGAACAGGCAGAGGCACAAGCACAAAAGACTCATTTCTTTAGGAAAGCAGACTAAAAATAATTTGTCCTTTAGATATCGGCAATATGTTACAAATGCATGGTATGTTACCACACAATTCCTATTTCTGTCTTCTATCCCCAGAAAAATCTTTGTGTGTATGCACACATTTATTTATTTATTAAATATGGTGAAGTATTCAAGGGTCTCTCTGTAGTGTTATCCAAAGCATCAGTGCATGCTGAATTTAAAAATAAAATGAATGTAACTTAACTGTGAAAAGCCTGCAATTAATTTATGAAATATCTGCTGAAATGGAAGAATACATCTTCCAGGGGAAGTTGTGAACACTTAATGGAGAGAGCTAATAGGATTGGCCCAGCATAGTTGCAACTAATAGTGTGCAGTGGGATTTTCAAAAGCACTAAGGGAAAAAATACTTTAATAGAACTCCCATATTTAATCTTCTCATTGTTGCTAAGCTTCCATGATATGAACATTCTAACTCATATAAGAAATATTTGCCTTGCTAGACTTGTGTTTTCAGACTGTGAAACTGGAAATTCAGTTTTGTAAAGCACTGATGTTTTCCACGACATCTTCCATACGTTGCAGTATCCTATAAATCACCCTAACCTAACTTAGGTAGACACACAGATATCTGAATAGCAAACCAAAGTAATTCTTCATTGCACTGAACAATTAATGAAGCGTTTTAGGAAGGCTGTTTATAAAGCCTTGGTGTAGTAGGTGGTATGATTTGGCTGCCCAGGAAAAGCAGTATGTTCTGGCATTCCTGCAAGGGGGGAGCGGGCCCATGTCGATGTGCCCAGGTCAGTCTGTGCAAGGCTCGTGCTTGCTGGGAAAGAAGCAGCGTCCAGGGCTTACGTAAGTGTTCCATTTCATGATCATTTAGCTGGTTTCCATGGAGATAATTATGTTGTCACAAACTAAGGGTAAAGATTTCAAGAGCAAGATAAATAGGAGGAGCACATGGACTTCCAAGCAATAAAGATGTTCTTCTTTTGCTCTGTTGTAACAAAAGGCAACGATAATCACAGCAGTGAAAGAGTGAGCTGTCTTTGCCATAAACATTGTTAGCATTCAGTATATCAACACCCTGTATTTCATACTATGCCTCTCAATACCTTTTTCTTTATGATCATGCTTTCAGTGGATAATAGTTTTCACCAGTTACACTAGAGTGGGGCCAACCCTTTAGCTGGAATAAATCAGCCCAGCTGGACTGCAGTCAATGAAACTGTGCTAAATTAAAGCTGAATTAAGCTGTGCTGAATTAAACCATTTGGGAATTTGACTTAACATTGTTCACCTACCCTGCCAAGTGATCAGGTCAATAATATAAACAACAGGAGATAAATATCTGATGGATTTTTTTTCAGTAAGTAGTTGTTCCCTTCAACCCTCTGAGTTATTCAAGACAATAGTTTGATCAAGTTTCTGGTTTACCAGTGGCCCAACCAATTCCTTGCTGTAAGGGTGCTGTGTACTCCTGTGTTTTAATCACCATTCTGGTTAATTAGTAAGATAGCACTTGGTTTTTCTTTTTTCTTATTCTTTCCCCCTCCCTTTCCAGCCATAGGCTTATATAAGTTAATGACAAATGTTTGTTAAAGAGTTGGATGTCATGTTTCCCAAGACTGTTTACATTGCTGGTCTATAAAACTCTTGATTGAAACTGCTGTCAATTTTTAAACTGTTGACAGTACTGGAAAAGAGTCAGAATAAAGCCTGAGTGCAGGCATCTATGTATACTAGAAAATAAACTGCAGGTGAGTCAAAGTGTGTTTGTCATCTGTAGAGCCACATCCATATGGTACGGATTTGTTAGCTATTGCTTGTGCTGTTAACTTGTTGGCCTTGTAAATCACATCTAACATCAAAATAACAAGGAATATCCCCTTTGAGTGGGCAATATGCTCAGTTTTTTAAATTTAGAAGCTACTCAACACCATTACATGCAAATTACTTGATACGTGTTGTTGATTGTGGTTCTAAATGTTAACAGTCCAATTGAGCTGGCTGAGCACAGGCCCCGGTGTGACCCTGCTGCAGGGCTGTCAGAGCTGCTCCTGCCTTTAGGAAGACCCTCATACGCTGGGAGTGTAGGGAAGATGGCACAGAAGATTGTCATGTAAAGATGCTCTCCTCAGCGGGGTGGTTATTTCTACTCGGTAGGGGATCCATATTGTACTCATAGAATTTATATTTTCTATATAATGCTTACTTATGCATTAAATAGATTAGTTACAAGTAAATATTAGAAGGTAAGGAGAGATATATGCATACATATGTAGCAGACTGTATACTTAGATTATAAATACATGTTGAAACCATCTTTTATTTACTAATTCAATGGCACTGCCTCAGTTGTGTTCTTTGTTTGGTGCTGACAAAAGCTTTTGTAACTTTACACTGAATCGGAGAGTTCTGCCTTTCTTTCTGTGGTTTCATGTTACTTGAGTGAGGAAGATGCCCTGGCCAGTGCTGGCCTGAGCTGGGGCTCTCTGTGGGAGCTGGGCTGTGGGGGCTGCCCCACTCCCCAGAGGAGCCGGGAGCCCAGGCTGGGAGAGCTGTGGTCATGTCCCCTTTCTCCTCCAGAACAGGAGTCCTGCCCCATTCATGTTATTCTCTCACTCTGCCACCTGCTTTTAATCTGTGAGGGAGGCTTACTGCTCTTGTGGATCTCATCTGCTTGTCTTATTATCTGCTAAAGTATATGGTAATTAGAATGAGAGAATAGAGACATAACAATAAGCAGAAAATTCCTTCACATTCCCTTTTTCTCACTCAGTTGTTTTCTTATATCCTCTTTTTACTGTGTCTCCTCCTTTATTTCAGTTTTTTCTTCAATATTATGTCTTGATTTTAGCCTTTGGGCCGGGATGCTGTAGTTTCCATCCTACAGATGTTTGTTATTAATTTTTTTCCAAAATAATACATATTTAAGAAACTTTCCTGTTTTCTTTACAAACTAGACTAAAACAGTGACTCAGAACCAAGCACTAAGCCGTCTGAATTATACTTTTCAACCAGTACAGCAGTGGAATGTCATCCCCTTTAAAGCAATTCAGGTTTTCTGTCTATAACTTAGTTATGCTGTAAAACTGAACTTGGGAATATTCAGAAACATGAGAACTGAGTGAATTTTTGAATACTGTCTTTCTAAAAATATTGGGGTTTTTTTCTGTTGTGACATTTTAATATATGCATTTCCAAAGTTACCAAGTAATCTCTGGTAGGGGTTATTTAAACCTGGTCTTGCACAAACTGCAGACACTGAACACTGAGGAAACCACAGTATGTATCTTATCCTTCTGAATTTCCACTGGGGCTTCCAGTACTTGCCACATGAGAAGGGAGCAAAGGTCTCAGCTGGAATTCTTTGTGTTTGAATTTGAACTTGTAAGTCAGGCATATCCCAGAGAGACCCTTGCTCACGTCAGGGTTACACCCATTGCTGGGTCTGTTAATGAGCTGGGATGGCAGCCCTGATGGGGAAGGTTCAAGGCATTGTTTATATGCTGAAGCACCAGAATATGAATAACAGATGCACTCATTTTCTGCTTGCAGAATGTGTGATTATATCACAGAGTGGCACAACTCACAGGCAGCTAGAAATGCCTTGCTAAAGAAAAAAAGGAAGACCCTCTAAGTTGCTTGGAGGTCCATTAGCAGAGCTGAGGGAAACCTATGGTACATCAGCTCTTGCCCAGACTTTGCATTTCAGATCATTATTTTTACTACATTTCTTCTGCAAGGAGTACATAAAACAGAAATTGCAAGCAAAGTCTGTATATCTTAAAGTAAAAATATTTCTCAGATGGTAAGAATCCGAGATTTTACTCACATACTCCACAAAAGACAAGAGGACAGGACATGCTAAGCATCAGTACGGAGGTGGTGCACCTCTGCACCATCTCCAAAGTAAAAGCAGAAGCAATTGCAGAAGCTGCAGTTTGTTCTTTAAAAGGCACAAAAGACAGATTTGGTCATTCACTTCTGTACCTTAACGACTCCCTGGCATTTAAGGATGTTACTTCTCATCCAAGATTTGATGCTAATACTATAACTTCAGGTGAATTCTTTGATGGTGGTCGCTGTTGTGTCTGCTACAGTTAGATAGGGCTATCTATCAGACTTCAGGTTATTTAATCCTATTGAACAACCCTATGAGATGTAATAATTGATTTATACAATGATCTCTGGCTTGCATTTATACTGTCTACCAAAGGACTCCTAGGTCCTAACACTTGTATTGAGAGAACTTCAAAAGGCTCATGGGGGATGGCAATAACTCAGATGATATCAAAAGGCAATTGCAGTGCCTAGGAGTCTGGGATAGTTTGCAAAGTGCTCTGGTGTCCTCAGAGGTCAAATTAACCACAACGTGCTGTATAGCTGCTGTTAGTTTGGTTGCAAATCAAATGCCCTTCCTTTGGTAGCGCTTCAGAATGGAACATTTTGTGAGAGTGTTCCTTGAAGCTTTCCAGTAGAGACAATGACTTAAAAAATAAATCTTTGTGATAGGGTTTAACCTTTCATGGCAAGAATGTGTTAATGGCCGTTCTTGCCTTTAGAAACTTATTATGGAAAGATAGGCTTAGAAGCTGTTCTCTGCTTTTGCCACAGCTATTTTATTAATCAATAAAATTAAAAATTCCATGTACTATGGTAAGTTTGCAATGGGACTGTGGAGGAGAGGAGCAGCTTTAATGTCATACTTGAGTCATTAGGATTATATTTTCCTTTGTCCATTATTTTTCTTACAGCAAAAAAAAAAAAAAAGGTGTCAAACGGAGAATAAATAAGCAGCAGTGTCAAGGCTTGTCACTCTTACCAGCTCCAGCAAGGGTAGGCTTTCAGCTCCTGGTAGTGTTTTCTCCCTGCCTTCACCATCCACACTGCTTTCACTGGAGACAAAAGTGCACTTTTTTCCTTTTTTAATTTTGGATGCTGAGGAATTGTGCCAGGTTGAGCTGGCAAAGAGCTAAGTGCCACAGCAGGGAGGAAGATTCATAAATGATGAAGACACAATCTCTTAAACTCCCTAGCTCACAGGTGTTTTGTTATTAATGAAGCTGAAAAAGATGCTCCAAATTATGTCTCCTCCTTGTCATGAGAACTCTGGCAGCTCTTTGTGACTGAAAGATCCTGCTCTTGCAGGTGTGTGGGATAAACTTGCAAGCCAGAATGGGGAAACAAGAGAGAGAAAGAAAAACATTCACATACCCAAGGGATCCTAGAGATGGGAGAGAAATTAAAAAACCCCTCAGTCGGTGCATAGTGAAATGTATTCTGTCAATATATGGGAAAGAGATAACTACAGACTTCAACTCCATGCATCTTATTTATCCCTCCAGCCCACATACACCTGGCAGCAAAGAGAATTGTCATCTGGTCTGTAACCCTACACTGACATCCTTTCTAAATCCCTAAGCACAGCAAACTAAAGGCGAAAAAGGATTTTTAGAGTTTTGCGAGCTCTTTTCCAAAAACCAACAGTGATGACATCAAAGCCTTGGAACAAAAGCATAAGGTTTCTTTTTTTTCAGTTTTTTCATCTTTTGCCCCCGATGTGTTAAGATCTGACTTATGGAAAATAATAATATTATGCTGGGGTTTATTGCCTTGTTATGGAAGAATGAAGTTCATTTTATCTTTTTATTGGCACCATCTGTTTCTTTTCTGGCAAGACAGCATCAAATGGTGGTATCATATATATAAATGGCTGATCCTGAGCTATGCAGGCTGTACTGATCATTAGATCTTCAAGAATTCTGTCTTTCCTTCTTTTGCATAGTCTAACAAAAAAAAAAAAAAAAAAGAAAAAAAAAGAAAAAAAAAGACTCTCCCTGCCCCAGAAGCCGAAAGACAGATTTTCTATTGAGAAGTTTAGCAAAATGTTATCTGTTAGAGATAATGAAAAATTTAGATAAGGTGTTTGGGAAGAGTATCACTGGATTTGTCCTGTATTCACTTTTGTAAATCACTGGGAATGCTGATGAGCAGTGCCCTCCTCGCTTCCAGGCCGGAGTGTGGTGCACAGCTGGATGGTCACGGTGACTGCACAGGTCAGTGGCGCAGGAGGATGGCTAGAGCCAGGAGGGTAATTAAAATTTTGTCACTGACTTCATTTCCAGACACCATCTTACTCTTAGATACTCGTTTTGAGCATGCAGATTGAGTCGTTGTCTGCCAGTACCTGCTGATTGCTGTACGGGGAGCATAAAGGATGAAATGAAGCAAGATGTATCCCACTTACTGTTATGTACAACAGCAACTCCCGGCATTGATATAGCAGAGGAACACAGCCTCATTTTAACATTTATTGCAGTCAAATAAAGAGAATTTCAAAAGTCCACTATTTCATAAAGGCTTTTATAGGAATTGTGTATTTGAGGAGGTTTTTGGAATTTAGTTTGATGTCAAAGCTGAGCCTAAAGTGATCCTCAATGGTGATTAAGGTTCTAAAATTAGAAGCAGATGAAAAATAAAAGTAATAGGCATTTAACCTCTGAAAGCTTGGTATAAACTTGTCTACTGTAAACAGTATTCACTGTGTTTTCTTTATTTTGTGAGTCAGTGTCATGTGTCAACAGTTCCTACTAATCAGACACCTAATGCACAGTCCAGGCTGAGCAGAGCTACACCTGAGCAAAGAACACTGAGCCATGTATCCTGATGCTGAACAGCTGAGAAGTTTACTTAGTCCTCTTGCAATGATTGATTTATTTTTTGGCTAGTTAGAGGTAGAAAACAGTATTGGTTTAATAAATCCCTACTAAACTGGGTTGTGGGTTTCTATGAAATCTGCCAGTGGTGACAGTTTGTGCAGTACACGTGTTTACCAGGTTTTCAGTAAACAGGGTCCAAATATTGTGCAAATGCTCCATTTCACGAGAACTCAATTAGTTTCTATGGAGACAATTATGTTGTCACAAGCCGAGTGTTGTGATTTCAAGTGTGAGATAAATAAGAGGAGCATGGGAACTTCTAATCAGCTAAATGATCTATTTTTGCTTTGTATTGACTAAAAAGCAAGAGCAACCCACAGGAATGAAATTAAAGTCAATTCTTTCTTTAATGTTGGCAGAGAGTAACATTTTAATATTCTGAATTCATCCTGTGACTGTGTACAACTGTCTCCTCACATTACTTCTCATGGTTCTGCTAAAAATTAGTGTCACTTTTTAAACTGCTTATCCAGGGGTGGTGGAAAACAAAACTAGTAAAGCACCTCTCAGGATTGATATTTCTTCAAGGACCATGTGGCAGGTCAGATGACAGATGCATGCACATTCCCCATCTAATGCTTCACTTGTTTGATGTAGCTGGTTAGAAATATTTACTGGAATTTTAAATCTCTCTTACTTATGCATTAGAAAATGAAATACAGCCTGTAAGCTGGATTACATACTTAGCTCTTACAAATGCTTGCTGTTCACAGTGTATGTTTTAAAACTAAGAGAGGAGAAAAAGTGAAGGTTGGTAATCATTGCTGTACTTCCAAACAGCTTTCCCTTGCACTGAGCAACACGTTGTTCTAGGGGAATGGTGAGGGGCTTGTAGCCTCAGGGCATGACACAGCCTACACCTCTATTTCATAGAGCCCAGAGCCAGAGGATCCTTTTCTTGTATCATCATTAGGTGGCTGTTGACATGCTAAGGTCTGTTTTGCCAAAGATGCGTGAAGGGGTCGTTCACCCCAGGCAGGGAGATGTCTCCCCGCTCTTTAAGTGCAGCAGTTTGGGGATGCTGCTCAAGGAACATCCACTGAGCATGAATAAGATATGAGTGTGGTAATTAGAGAACTATTTTTGTTTTGAGTAATGAAATACAGAAGAGGGAAATATACATAGGGGACAAATTTTATAGATTTACTATAGATCAGCATACACCTCTGTGTGAGTGTGCATGTTAACAGATATTCACACAGTTTGCATCCTACTTTGCAGTGTAAATATGAAACTATAGTAAATTTAGAATATTTTCTCTTTTAGTACAGACATGCACATTATATATTTATATCAAGGCTCCTTCTTTCGCTTTTATTTTGTAATTCAGTAGCACTGTCTTGGCAACACAAATGGCTGGTTTTCTTTGTTCAGCGTTGACAAGAGCTTTTCCAACTTAAAAAATCTGACACAGTTCCAGCTTTTTTTTTTTTTTTCTTTTCTTTCTTTTTTTTTTCAGGGTTTCATGTTACTTGAATGAGAAGGATATATACTGGTTGAACCTTCTGTGTTCAGCTGTTAAACTGACAGCTTTTTCTTCTGCCATGAGAAGGCTTTCAGTAATTTGGATGTGGTGCCTTTTTCCTGTCACTGCCAAGAACAATGCTTCTGTTCAGGCTGACATCAGAGGTATAGAATTGCTCTGTGTTTGACCTCTGATAGCTGTGCATAATAGATCTGTGCATCACAAATGCTCCACAAATAGTCTATTTGGGTGCATAGCTCAAGTCAAAACAGCAGTATATATTACAGGGATGTGTAAGTCAGAGGGGAGAGAGTTTAGGGGGGAAAAAGTCATTGCTAGCCTTGCCATTCTGGATCAATGTTTACAAAGGAGCTATCTTCCTTATGCAAATGAGCTATCCCCCATTCCTGCTCCTGCCTCAGATCTGCTTCGCACTCTGCACAATAGCACTGAGCACACAGGTTTCCCAGAAGTTTAGTTTAATTCACTTAGGGATGCAAGAAGCATTTCTAAGGCAATTTAGGTTACACTTTCCATTACTGTTGGCTGAAATTGAAGTATGGAGTTTTTGGTACGGTTTTTGGAGAGTCAGTATGCAGTGTAAATAAGGCAAGGTGGCACTTGCCAGTAGGCTGCAAAAATAAATGAGAATTACTTGGAAGTGGGGGACAGGCTGGTTTTGGTTTGATTTACATGCTAGAGTTGTTTTGGGTTTTTTTAAAATAAATCCCTTTTTATAAAGGTATATTCTTCAGACTCCTCTGAAAATCTCTCCTAGAGTCAGTAATTCTGTAATTAGAATTTTTATGGGTGTTGTCTTTTCCTTCTTTCAATCACAACAGAATGGAGAAGCCTTTCTAATATACTCAAATATCATAGTGTCTATAGATATTTTGACTAGGAATAGTGTTTCTTACATGCCTGACAGATTAAAGTTCCCTGAAGTCTATGGTTTTGATGTATCTTTTCCACTGCTCTGAAATAACCAGGCAAGTCAGAAAAAAGGGAAATCACACATCTCTTCCTTTACATGTGGAGGTGGCCAGGTGGATTGTTTAAGCTGCTAAGATCACAAAAAACTCTAGCAAGAGAACTGCTTGTATTTTGGGCAAACAATTTACGGATAGCTATTTCCATCTTAACTAGCTTAAGTATTTTCTGTTAGCCATCCATCCATAAAGATGAGATTGATACGTAGGCAGTCGAGCTATTTATCCTGGATTTATCCATACCTCATGCTGGAGGTGCATGGTGCAATATAGTGCTGTTCCACTGAGGTCTGGAACCTGGAGCTTTTCCACATTACCAGAGCCAGGGACAGAGGCAGCTCAGAAAGAAGGTGAGAGAAATGTTTTCCTCATTTCCTGAGTACAGATGCACCTGGTATCAGCTTGGTTTTCTACCCTGTACATACTTCATTTGGTTGACTATTAATTCCTGGAAATCTCTGAATGCCTTTGCTACTGCAGAACTTTGGAAAATACAATATTGTGACTCTCTTTTGTTTTCTCACCTTCTGCTAAAATAGCCACCTCCTCAGGAGACACATGTTGGAGTCCTGGTTTTAATGTAGCTTCTGGTACAGATCAAGACAGGTTATTGGACTGTATTCACATTGGAACTATTAAAGAATGCTCTGTATTCCTCAGAGCAGTGTAAGATCCCTGCACATGACCATGAAACATGGCATTTTAGAAACTATTGTAAACCAGGAAACTATTTGGAAATGACAGTCTGTACATGGCTAGAGGTGGCCAGTTTAATTTGATTCACCTGCTCACCCTTTGGATGATAGCTTTGTAAGGATTGGTGCTTGGTTTAACTGTGAATTGTTGCAGTATCCGTGTGGGGGAAGCCAATGTAAATCAGTTGCCGTCTCCACACACTGAACTCGGATCGCATCAGACCATGCCATGAGTCCCTGTCCTGTCTTTGCTTTCCTTGAAGACACATTGCTGGGTCTCAATGGTTATCAATAGCACATCTGAAGTCTACAATATGACAACTAGAACTTCATCAGGGCCTTGCATCCAAACACTACAAAAAATTGATTAGCGAAGATAATTGCTAAAGAATAGCAATCATGAAAAAGACATTTATAATGTCACAAGGAAATTGATGATCACACTTGCCCCAGCACTGGTCAGCTCAAAACTGAGCACTAAGAACGCTGCAGATAAAAGCATGTGAAGTATGAGAGGGCAGGTGTTTGAAGAACAGTTTTTCCTTCCCACCATCCTGTTTTATTCTTTGCAAACTAATAAAAGATAAAATCAGACAAGCTGTGTAAAAATAATGCTTCCTATTGTAACCATGGCTCTTGCAGCATGGAGGAAAAGGTAGACAACAGAAATACTGAATAGCTTCATAAAGACAGGTTAGTCAAGGGCTGCCGTGGGAAGAAGTAAGGTAATGCTCTTTCTTTCCATGACCATCTCACACCAAGAGCTATGCAAAGACAAAACTGTAGTGCAGATTTTTGGGATAAGAGCAGTGGTTATTTGTCAGTATGGAACTGGTCCAGCTCTCAAAATGTAGGTTAAATCCACAATAGACCAACAATGGTCATATCTTTATCTAAAGATTAGAGAAAAAAGGCATTATTTCTACCTTTGTTAGCATAAAAATGACGGCTCTCTTCTGTCCTTTTTCTAGAAAAAGCTTGGCGCTTTGAAGTCTGAATCCTGCCTTTTCGTTTGTAATGGAAGGCAGAATTTGCATTTGGTTTCTGTGGAAATGGACACTATAAAAGAGCTCCCATCCTGTTGGTGTCTACTATTTACTTCTCACCACCTTGCAACAGGAGCGAATTGGAGTGAATCATTCATGTCAGGTGGCTATAGCTAAGTGAAGTTCAGAGACTGCTGGTTTTCTTTCGCCAAATCTGGTTTAAGGTAGTCTAACCAATCCATTATTTACAAACCTGTGGCTATGATGTGCCTACTTACATGCTGCATTTCTGAGCTTTTCTGTAGGCAAGTTGCTTTATCAGAAGTTAACTGCATGGTGTGGTAGTTGCTTTTGCTTAGTACAATAAATTCCTTCTCTCCAAAGCTTTTTCAAATAAGAAACCCACGATGATCCTTTTTATTTTGTGACAGAACTTCTCTTAAAATTAATTTTACTGTAGGGAAAACAGGCTCCTTTTAAAAGCTGGTATTTACGTACATGGCCAACCTGGACTCCTTCTCCCAGCTGGGGCAGGCAAAAGCCCAGGTTAAGGGCTAAAGGTTTCCCTAAACAATGCTCTTTTTGTTTGATTTCCTTTTGTTCAGATGTTCTTATATGTTGTCCTGAGTTTTGCAGTTTCTCAGTGTTTCTCTTTGCTGTGATACTTTCTCACACATTCTTCTGTAAACATGGCCATGGTTTCTTAACAACTATCTATGTTTTGTTAACTGTCTCTGTTGTTATCATTCCATTATCCTGGGTGGAGAAATATGATAGATAGATGCTTTAACCAATGGAATTAAGAGGTGTTGATTTCTACCTCCAATCCACGGTGATTTGTAAAAACATATAAATAAAAGCAGAGGGTTCTGCCCGCTCTCTCTTTTTGCTCTCTCCGTCTGCTGTCTCTGGGTGGTCTTTTATTTAGCTCTCCTTTTAGCTCCTGCGGCCTAGCCGGTCTGACCCGTGCTACACTTATACTAATGGATGGATGTAATTTCTGATTAATTAGTGTCCATGTTCAAAGGCAATGTGCTGTTTGTGGAGATGTGTATAAAGAAATTTGCCAACTCACAGCTTTCAAAATACTACAGGGGTCTGGTACTCAAGCTGAAATGATTCGGTGGAAAAGCCAACAAAATAAATACTCAGAACTTTGAAGTGGGTAAAGGTCTGATTTTCAAAAGAGCTGAGCTCTGGGTAAAACTCCCATATTTGTCAGAAAGGGAACTCCGAAGTCCTTGAAAATTAAGCCACTAGGCTTTTCTCTAGAGTTCAGTGTAAATAATAAGGTAAAATGTGCCTAGAAAAACAAAGTATTTTCTCAATTAGATATTTTGTTATTCTTTTAACTAAAACAATACCGAAACGTGATAGAGTTTGAAGAAAGCCACCCACTGAACTAGCAAATCTAAGCTCTTCTATTCTTCTTGGTTTACATTCTATTAATTACTGAAATATCCTAATATCTTACACACCTCACCATACAACTATACCAAATAATAAAAGCTAGAAAATGATATGTAAAGTCTACAGAAAGAAAAACTTTATACTTCTGCCTAATGTAATTTTATATTCCTTTTGTTTTATTAGTTTTTTTAGGGTTTTTTTGGTTCTTTTAAAATTTTTTGTCCCTATATATTTTTATTTAAAATAACATGAAAAAATATAAATTTTACTTGATTCTTTCTCTTAGGAACATGCATTATTGTTGTCTTATGAAACTTTCAAAGTATTTTCTCAATGCAAGGGCTAATACCTCATGATAATCCATGCTGTCAGTGGATGTCTGTTTATATGTGAATCTTCCAACACAACAGATTTGCTCAGTGACTGTATCTGATAAACATGAATAAATCAATGATTGTCACTTGTTCATATGTATTTATTAAAAGAAAATTATTTAACTTTTAATATTTTTCTGATGATCTTTAAGAAAGCAAATAATTATTTTCAGTGTCTTCAGAGACATGTGATGAAAAGTACCCTAATCTTCATAAGGAATCTGGAGCATTGTGAGTCCTTTTGCCTTGAGAACTATTGATTATTACATTGTATTAAAATAGATACCAAGATTTAAAGTCCCAAAGGCACTTAGGCCCATAAATCCCATTGATTTCAATTGGAATTAAGTTTCTACATGAGTTCAGAGGACTAAGTTTTATTGGATTTTTTTTAATATAATTTCACTCGTCAAATTATCTTTGATTAGAAGACAATGAGCAAGTAGCAGCAGCCTTTGAGTCTCCTTCTGATGGAGTTAATTCTGTAGCCAGCATTAGCACTGTGGAAAACATAGTGTGAGAGGTGTGGTTTTATTTGGGTTTGGTGAGAGCCTCAGAAGTTTCACCATTGCTACATCTATATTTGGAATATGCTGCATTTTCCATGAGGACACCCTTCCTCAAGGGCTTTCCAAGCAGTCCCTGGAGAGTAAGGTAATAAAGGGATACCAGTGTGGATCTGCTCCTTCTTTAGGTAGGAGAACAGGTGGGATGGGTTTGGTTGGGGCTGACCTTGTGCAGTTTATGTACTTAAAAAAGAGACAGCATTGATGCTGCTAATTAGAATCAGTCTACATTTTTTAGATAATTTTGAAAATTTTGAGGGATGCTTAATTTGACTGACTTTCTTGTGAATGCATTCATTATTTCAGACTGCAAAAGTGTCAGTTCATCTAAAGATTAACTGTGATAAATCATTGGCTTGTTCAGATTAATACAGAAGAGATGTAGTTCCATGAATGTAATTTGGTTTTTATTAACATGCTAGAATGTGAAATAGATTACAGCATGCAATGAGAACACCTAGGTGCACTGCCCCCTGTAAATCTGTTTGTTGAAAACCTGTGTACACTTTGTCTGGTTAGTCTGACATGTGTAAGCTCTGTTTAGTCCAAAATGTCCAGGGTGTTCACTCACATTGTCTGAGTGGTGAAGCTCCATCTGTTGCAAATGTCACACATGAACATCATGACTCTGCAAACCGACCACTTAATGACAGACTTGTGCCCTTTGAAGAAGCTTTTCACTGAATGGAAGGGGAAATAGAAGGATATTGGAGGATAAATGGTGAGAGGGAAAAGTTTTGTAAGAAAGGGGAGAGACCACTGTGCACCAACAAAGCCAAGTGTCTTGTAGAACAAAACACTTCCTATAGGAAAAAAAAATTGTAAGAAAATGCAAAGCTCTTAATACATATTACCAAATGCAAATTCTTTAAAGTATTTCACTTATTTAGTTTGAATTTGTTCGGTAATGTAATAGATTTTTTAAAAAAAATCTTCTTGACCTCAGTTTCCCCCTCTTCTCCTATCTACTGCTTGGGAAGGGATAAGTGGTCCTGGGATGGGACTGTTAGGTTAAAGGAGCCCTGCCTAGCAGCAACTGTTTTACTCCAAACATTTCTAATCCCTGGTGGAGAAAGCAATAAAGTTCTGTGCTTCAGGTCACGTACCTGAGTACTGGCAGTTCTTTTCAATATCTTAGATTAAATGAACTGTGAAATATTTGTTTTATTAGAAGAACTTTAGTTTACTTGTGAATTGTTGTCTAAATCATTTTTGTCCAGAGTAGCTTTGGAAATCAAGTAGTGTGTATTGAACATAGTGTTTAGAAACATTTTTAACAGGCTGATGCACAATGCTTCATTGTTCTGATTGTTAAAACATTCATAGAGGGCCGTTCTCCTCTTTGGACGCATACATAAATCTCAGGAAGACTAACGGGAAATTGTGCACATGCAAGGAAAGCAGAGCTTCTCTAGCCCTGCTGGTGAAGGTGTACATGAGACAGGATTTCTTGATGAACAGGAGGCAATAGGAATAAAGGGCTCTGCCTAAGGGGCTGGAACAGGATTCGAATGGCCCACAGAAACTTTCTGCTACAGGTTTGTGTGTGTCCCCAACATGCAAACCAAATGGGGTGGTTATAGGGGCTGCAGGTACCAACACAATCTGTTCATGCTCATCGCAGCAGGGCCCTCCTGCTCTGGGGGAGAGCAGGGACAGAGGGAGTCTAGGAAGCTGCTTGGGTTTGGAATTGAGATAATAAATCTGCTCCAGGAAACATAATTTTGGACATTGGCTGCCTAAAGAGCCTCACATCCGATTTTATCACTACTACAGACAAACCACAAAGGCATTTGTGTGTAGGAATGGAATGAAAATCTTGCTGCCAGAATGTTTTTGCTGCAGTAGAATTTTGCATCTATGCTTTCACATTTGGAAGCACACTTGGTTTTATCTCTGGTATCTGGAAATTTAATAAGCTCTTTCTGCTCTGTAGTGAGTTGCTTGGTTGTTTTTAAGGTAAGATCCCCCGGAGCAGCACTGTCCTAGAGGAATTGTACCTGGAGGGAATGAATGCCCAGGCTTTGGCAGGATTTCAGCTATTGTTGAGAAATCTGTAGTGGATGAGCTGTGAACTGGGGTTGTGGACTCCTTACCTGGTGAAGGCCAGCCTGCATGGGTGGTGCTCTAAGTGGTAGCAGCCCCCTAGCACAAACAACAGGTAGACCTTGCTCTAAAAATAATAAATTTTGGAGTAGTGCTGGATACTATTTTTTTTGTTATTGATCTCTAGGCTTGCATATGGGAACCTAAGAGAAGGATTTCAGTGAGGTGCTCAGTTAGAGGCATGTTATACCTTGCCTTCTATCTTCACCTTCTCTGACTTGTCAGTAGAATTGGAAAAAATACCTAATATTTAATGGGTCCTAGGTGTAAAAATGGATTGTAGATTTGAGAAAAATCTGAAATAACATTTATAGTACAGCCAAAGCAATTAGAGAAGCCTGAAGACACTGTATCTGTCCTCTTAATCAAGAAGGATTACCTGTCTATTCTTTGTCTATCAGTTTCTAAGAACTGCCAGAAGAAGAATACACTAAAATAGTCACTTCTGTTCACCTCCCAGAAAAACTGCAGTAGGCGAAGAAACTGAACAGGTGGGGATTGGCCAAATAATTGGCATTGTCACAATCCTACTGTGAGGCTCGTAATAAATGGGTTTAAAGAACATGGGCTGTGAAAGAACTAGGATGGAGTGAATGGAAAAATATTCAAAAATATGTTATTCAGAACATTTCATGTATTCATAAATTATTCACCCCCACAGAACTGCAGGTGCCTCAGGATTTTTCCATGTAATGTCAGATCCTCAGCTGGCACAAGCTGGAACTGCTGCATTTGTTTCCGTGGAGCGATGCCAGTTTACAAGAATGTGGTCCATGTTATTATTTTTAATGTTTTTCCTTCTTCTTTTTCTGTTCCTAAACATTCACATACTCATAACTCTGCAGAGGGAGCTATGGTGAGTCTGGAAATGAACCTCGGGGCACTATGACTGTGCAAGCTCTTTAAGCTTTACTTTCACTGTTTCCATGATAACATCAGTTCTTTGCTGCATGTGTTGATAGTGCTGCTGACAGCTACCTGCCTGGCCTTTCTCTCTGCTGCACCTGTTTGCTGTGTGTATGTTAAATGGTCAGGTTCCATTATGCACCAATCTTCAGCCCCTACCAAGTTAATTTATGGATGAATGTAGTTAGCTTTGTACATATTTTCAAAACTGAGAATAAACAGAATTATTTTTCCATATTTAAAATCCCATTATAGCAGCTGCACTATAAAGTGTATTTTTCTGCTGCTAAATATTTTATCTTGACCACAGCTTGCATATCAGCACACTTGTAACAGTATGTTGACTGTTATCTTTTGTGTACCAAAGCACTGGATAGTTTGGAATAATTAAATAACATTGCTTCTCCATTATCCTTGGAGGGCTGATACTCTTTTCTTCTAAGATAAAAGGTAAACATACATTATAACAAATCAAACTGTAGGATGATAAATATTGTTGTAAGCCTGGATAATAATGTAACAAAAATAAGATGAAATCCATGCTTCCCCACTAGTATTCACCTCCTGTATTTATTTTTGCTGATAGAGCTGTGGAAAAGGAGGGCTCTGTGGCAGTGCATTTGCAAGGCCATTACACATTCCTGAGTGACACAGTCATCACCACTGTGAGCCTTATTTGCTCAAGGTTTTATAAATATAGATTGGTGCACGGGTTTGGGTGGGAAAAATATCAAATCTAGGACAGATACATAACTCAAGTCAGCACCATTTCAAACGGTTTTTTTGAGGTTTTGTAGCCTTTTCTTTATAAGATTTCCAGGCTTATTTCTGCAGAACTAGTTGTGGCCATGTGTTGTGTGTGTATTCTGCACATCTTTGTTAGCATGACTGACAGCTGTAGTGTCTGTAATTCCTCAAGTGCATGAAGGCATTCCCCAGTACTACTGAAATTAAGATTCATGGGATCAGAACAGAAAATACTTTTCTGGTTATATTTGTATCTAATATTTTTTCCATGGCATAGATGTTTATCCCAAGACTAACATTTCATTGACTGCTGGTCATTAATCAAGTGAACTACTCAGATGGACCCCATTTTTGATTTGAGAAAAGCCTAAACACTAATTTAATACAATAATGGGTAGAGATATGGATAAGAAAGAGTTTTAGATGTAAAGGGTGAAGCAGTAGTACCAGATGGGAAGGCTTAAGGGAGTTAGGACTGGGATAGAAAAGTCTTTATGGCACAGATTCAGGGGGCAAAAAAAAAAATACATTGAGCATAAGAAAAGAGTGTGACGAGGATCAGGAGGTATCAGAGGATAAAATTATACTTCAATCTGCTAATTTTTGCTGCAGAACTTCATGACAATAATAATTAATAAGACATATTGCTACAGCTTAATTAAAAAAAAAGACAAAAGCTTAGGAAATTCCCCAAATTAAAAAAAAAAACCCTTGAAAATTCATTCAATAAAATATGCTTATATATGTCATATATATTATTTTTTCCATTTTATGTTGCTAATTTGAAGGATCTGAATTAAAAGGAGTCTTCAGTTACCAAAAGTTCCTTTTCCCTTTATTGTCTTTTAAGGAAATTGTCATTAGCACAAAACCTTCCACCCCATTGCTATGATTGGTTACAGATAAACTTCTCTTAAAATGGGCAGGTGATTTCAGTAAATTTTCAGTAAAAATGATAACGTACATCATCTACAGATGAGCCCAAGTATTTGTCAAAACTCAGTTTTCTAAAGAGCATAAAAATTAACTCGCTGTGAATTAATTTCATTGTATTTTGTCATGATTGTATTTATTCTGCTATTCTCTAAAGGTGCCTTCACCTGTTTTTTGTTTACATATAACCATTAAAATTTGTCCCAGGAAGTATAGGATTTGCATAATCATAAAATAAAAGAATGCACCTACAGATGTGAAGTAAACCAGTAAACATTTTCATTCATGAAATGTTATTGCTTGACCTGATGAAAATTAAGACCAACTGCCAATTAAACAGTAATTACTTGTTATTTAGAAATGCTGTTAATGAAAATAAATGAGTAATTTTTTTATCTTGTGTTAAAATAGTGATCTTTATTCAGTTTATTGTAAGTCTTTGGATCTTATAGCACTGTATCTGTCATTTAATTGTAGCAGAGATGAACAATAGTTACTTGTATTCATTTTGGCAGATATAAACAAGTAAACAGTGTCCAGCACATATTTTCAAGAGCTGCAGTCATAGGGAAAACTTTATGAAACATTTAGTTGTTCAACAGAGTAGCAATGCTTCGAGGTTGACCTTGAAGTTTTTGAAATGTGAATTGATCCACTGGAACAAGTACAAAGCCAGCTTTGGTGCTAAATGTAAATTGTTAAAAATGGTGCTGCATAACATCTGCCTTGTAGTACGCCTTAATCAGCACTGTGAAAAATGAAAGTTTAACGATCTACCATAGTGGCTTCTAAGTGAAGGATAAACAAAGGATGAAAGAGTTTCCTTGCATGGTTTGTAACTGATGGCATGAAAAATGTCAAGAACCATCTGCCTCAAACTTATCCAAACTGTCATCAAGTATTCTAATCCAGTCAAAGGAGATACAACTAGAACAACCTATGTAACTTGCTGAAGGCTTATCAAAAGAGTTGTAAATAAGGAAAAAAAAAAAAGAAAAAAAGAAAAAAGGAGAAAAAAAAACCCTATCAACTGCATAAGCACAGATTTCTGCCAGCTTGCCTGTGGCTTTGAAATTCAATCCCATTTCTCTAGTCTGACAAACTGTACTAAATGGTAAAATGGATTTTTATTGCTTTCAGCCATTTTCATTCCAGCTGCTATCACTAGGTAAGTACTCAGTTTTCTAATATGAGAATTATATTTTTTTATTTCACTTTTCTCTTTTGTGTGTGTATATTGACTGCAATATGCACAAAACCCCATTTTTGCAGAGCTAGGGTATAAATGGGGACATTTACACATCTGAGCTTAAAAAGCTGCTACTCCTTCTAACTCAGCACACAAAAGAATCCCAAATATAGCTATGTCACTGCAGAAAGCTACATTCAAGTGCACAGATATGTTTTTTTGCATTGGCTTTCACAGCAGATAGGCAAGCATGCTTTTCCCAAGAAAAGAAACACATTTAATGCTATCTCCCTTAATTGCACCAAGAATTAATCAAATGACCCCACATTTGCTAGTTTGATTTTCAGTAAGTTATGCAATTTTCAGTAAGTTGGGTCATTCTGTATCTTGGGCATAGATTTAGCTGTTTGGAGTGTCCCTTGATAGCTGAAGAGAACAAGTCTCATTGAAAGTCAATGAAAAGTCTGTTGCTAAGTCAATGAATTACCTGAAGCTCTGGCTCTCATCTGCTGGTGCCTGACACTGCACTTGACCAGAGCACATTGGGTTTTTACTGCGAGTAGTCCTGCTTCTCGTGCTTAAGGGGTTCTCAGGGTTGGGAGTGAAATCCCAAGGCTCACTCTTGCCTATGGAGTTCCCTTGGTTTTGACTGGTTTCCAAACTGGGAAAATTAAAGGCTTTTTGTTTTTACTGGTGTTGTGAAACAGGGGCTTAATCAGGGCTAAAGCATGTGTGACCACTTTGTTAAAACTTCCTCTAAGGCATTTGTTGAGCAGTGGAACTTTGGAGAGGTTGGAGAATGATTTAGGTAAGCAAAACTAATCCAAAGGGAGAGATGAAAACAAAAGCAAGAGACACAGAAGGAAAAGTGAAAGGATAATGAATTTCAAATATACATAATGTTTACACTTGTATTTAAGTGTTGCTTCTTTTGTAATACGTAGCATAACATAAACTATCTCAGAGGTGAAAACTATCATTTTTGGCCATGGAATGGGAAACATGCAATTTCATCAGGTTCCGGTTAAGGTTCCATATTGGCAGTCTGTATTGATGTATTTAATTTTCACTCAAAATTCAGAAGTCTTAGAATGCATACAAACATCCATATATTGTGTTGTTTGAAGTTGTAATTTTTTCTTTGCTACCAAGCTATGATATCTTCTAATAGCTGTGCAGAGTTTAAGGGTAAAAGAAATCTTTCTATTAAATGTATCCATACTTTTCATTGGCTCTTGAGTGAATTTATACAATTGATGTTGATACATTTGTCATGGAATATTCTAGTGTACAGGTGGAAACAGATGATACAGTATTACTTCTTTTTTTTTTTGGTGACAAAATGGTATGCAATGCATTGGAAGATTAGTTATCCGTAGCAGTTATATGAAATGCAAATGTCATAACACAGATTACATTTCCATAAAACCAAAATAACACTTCAATATATGTGATTTAGTTTTACTGTGCACATTTTTATTTAGCAGAACTGACACATTGCTTCATATTTGCATCATTTTTTTGCCTTTCACATTGAACAAAAAGGTGAAGAACTGTTTCAATGTACAGTAACCATTTCATTTCTGGCAGTCTCTCAAAAGGGATTTTCAGTTTAATAAAAACAACTCCCACTTTTCATTCCTATTCCTAAAAGCAAAAGGGGGCCAAATATTGAATCTTCTTGCAATTCCACTATGGAAATCTGGCCCATCTAAAACCCCACTTTGGGCAGATTTCACAGAAAAAGGACCAGGGAGAAGGAACAGGGAAGTAAATGGTAAAGGGACCATCTTTTGGCATCATCAATTCTTTATTATCGATCTGAATGAATTCATTAGGTTTACTGGGTATTTATAAAGATAACCAGTCTTTTGTCCAGTTCTTGGGACTGGCCTGCTTCAGCTACAGAGGTTCTTAGCTCACCTGAGTTTCAAGCATGCAGGAAAGAACTGGGAGTAGCAGTGTTTGTAGGTAGCAAGGCATTCATCAGAGCCCAAACTTTGCTCCTTCTTTGTATTGTTTAATCAGTTGGCATTTGCTTATTAAAACAATAGATGTTAAATGGGACCCCTCATCCCACCGACAGCTCTGGGAGTCTACTTAACTTGATACAGCTTTTTTTTTTGTTCATTAATTATCATCATCTGTTTACGTGTGTGGATAATGAACTCATTTAGCTAGAATGATCAACAAAAAGCACTTAACAAAGAGTTACAACAAGCTGAGCGGAAGATGACACAGAAGAAGCTACTCCAGGAAGGAGAAAATTCCCAGTTTGGTAGGCAGAGCTCTCCTCATGCTGCAGACCTCATAAACTGGTTTTAGGATGTCTCAGCCTGCAAAGCACCATGTGCAGCTGTGAGCATCACTAATATGCCACTGCCATGTTCTTGACCACCTCTAAGATAAACAACCAGCAAAAATTATTACTTAATTTCTCTCTATATTCAGTGCAGAGATATAAATATCTCTGGGTTATTAGCATTTGTCTTCAGACATCCCTGGAGGAGGATGTTTCCAGTGATGAGTGAGGGGAATAACTAACTCCATACAGCTAAAATGCAAAGAGAGAAGTCCCATGCTCTGTGTCCTCCCTCAAGGAGCTGGCAGTCATTTCCTTTGTGGGTGGTGGTGTGGAGTTTTTTTCCTTTTCTTTTAAATTTCTACACCTGCATAACTTCATCCTGTTAGTATTCATATCCAGAACACTTGGCATGCACTGGCATTTAAAACTAAATTACTGTTAACAGTCTGTAACACATCAGTAGTAGCATGAAGTGCTACTTTGTGAGATAACAATGGATGCTGTAAATGGAACTTGATTTTTCACAATATCTGACTGTGGCATGAGAAAAGTGGAATCTAAATGATCATGATACAATAAAGCATCTGCGGACTATCTGAGACACTAAATTAGCATTTTTTGATAAAGAATAGTGTGGTGCATAGCTTATAAACCATGCTAATAGCTCTATCTTTGTAATTCATAAAGCATATACAACACATGCAGGTGGTTTCTTATTTTCATATGGGCAGAGTTGTTTGAGTCTTGTACCCAGGTATGTATCCTGTGAATTCCTGGCTTTCTCATAAACCAAATTTCTTGTTTATTATTACTTTCTAATTGTTTCCACTGGGTGATGGTATTTATTGTGTTTTGCTATAAACAGCATGTGATTTAAAGAAAAAAAAAAAGCCCTGATTTCATTGCATATTATTGTTGCTGTTATTTTGCACAGTTGTTAAACAAAAGTCTCATGTGATTACTATTCATCTTTTTGTGGCAATTTCACATTCAGTACTCAAAGATATGGCAGTGATGGCAATGTGCTTACACCGTAGTGAGCTGCTAGGTATGTATTTTTTTTTTTTGTAGGTTAAGCAGTCTGGAGCAGCTACAGAAAATAAAACTTTCCAAACAGCAATGTTCAGTTTGCTGGCCCCTAAACAGAAGCTTATTCCAAGGAGTTATAAATGACAAGAGAAAAAAACCAAAACCTTCTCTGTGCTCTTTGCTGCAAGAGACCCTCAGAGGTGTGCTGGTCATGCAGTCATTTCCAGTGAGATACATGTGAATTTTAATAAAACCAGACAGGTCTCTCCAACACAGGTTTGCAGGCAAGGTTTACAAAAACATTGGATGGAAATCAGCAAAGAGCTGGATGCTGGTGCTCAGCACACCTGGAAGTACGTTAATGCACTCTTATGTAAATGGACTTAATGGAGAGAATGGAACATATCCAGCTGCAATGGCTAACGGGATAAATCTCCACCTCTGAGAGCATGGCTCAGCCTGGCTGGCTGAAAACAAGATAAATCCAGGCAGGAACTAAGAGGAAAACCATGACCTGGTTTTCCAAAGGAAGGCCCTGACATACTGGCATTTGGGCTGCATGTACTGCTCATACTTCTCCCTGAGAGAAAAAGGGTATTCTTAAAAAGGGGGATTTTTAAAAAAATGCTATGGGACTGCTCTAATTTTGAGGTGTTCTCTGGTATTTTGTCATGGGGCAGACTCAGAAGCTGCTGGACTCAGGTTGAGAGTGGATGAGCATGAGCCCGTGGGGTGCACCACGAACAGGAGCTGCTGCCAGCTCGTGGATGCTGCTGCTTCACTGTGGGGAGGCTCTGGCCAGCCTGGGGGAGTCCTGCCACAGGGACTGTGTCCTGTCTGGTGCTGTGAGCCCCACAGCCCTGACATCAACTCTTCTGGAGGTTTTGGGGTGGGCTTTGGCCCTGGACTCTGAGCACGAGGGCTCCTCTCAAAGCCAGGGTGATGGCACCAGGCTCTGCCTCTTCACTGGGCCGCAGTTCTCAAGGGACGCTTCTCTCTTTGCTCCTGTTTGCTCTGTATCTGTGTGAGGGGTCACAGCTGGGACAGTCAGTGCGCTGGTGCCATGTGCGAGGGCTGGCTGGGGACATCCCCTGTCCAGATGGAGCCAGGCTCTTTATCCAAGGACAGAGAGCAGTGGTTGCCCAGGCCCTGGTCAGCCTGAAGGCCCAGGGACCCCGGCACCTACTGCCCTCTTCACTTCAGAAAAGAATTGTCTGCCCTGACTTAGACAGCAATTTACCTGGGGAACTGGGGAAGAGCCGTGGCAAGGGGGAAATAAAGTACATGAATTAGGGATTTTAAGTAAATATCTGTTTCTTCAGTTTCATATAAAACAGGATTTCTGGCAGTAGTTGCAGAGGGCTGAAGAGAAAACCGTGAATATTGATTTCTCTCCTAAGAGAAAAGGGTCATTTGTTAAATGTAACCTAACATTTGATTGCAGGGGAATAGGTTAATTTCAAAGAGTGATTTTCCACATTTTGTATATTGAACATATTCAAAGAAAGAAGAAAGTGATTGACCACGTTTCATTACATCTTTCTTCCAGCTCTCAATACCCATGCTTAATTGACAAGGACTTTGACAAAAACAAGCAATAAAAGGTTAAAAAGCTTTTTAATGATGTCTTAGATACCATTGCCTTACTGCAGCTCTAAAGGTTCAGCTTAGCATGGGTTTGAACACTGGGCTTATTTTGCACTCAGTGGAGAAGAAGGTTTTATTATTGTAAGGAGCACCTACCACAAAATAACTTTTGTTTCCCATCTATTAGGGCTTGACAGCAATATTTAGTCATGTCATAGAAGGAAATTAGGAATATGGTTTCATAATTATTGCATTGATTAACTTGTAGTTAAAAAGAAGTGATTTTTGGATTTGTTTCATCTTGCTCTACTTCATTAACTAAACTACAACTTCTTCAATGTGTCTTCACTTCCACTGTTCTAATGGAAGTGGAATTATTGCACCTACTGATGGTTAACATAGGAGAGTCTCTTCTCCTGCTGTTGTGGAGGAAGAAAAATCCTGACCATTTCCAAGGAAAACTGAATTTAGTACTTAGTCCGTAAATTTGAGACAACTTACATTTCTTGTTTGTAAACACAGGCTTCAGGTTTTATCTGACTACCAGAAGGTCATAACCATAAATCAATATTTTTCTGAATTCCGTTAGAGTTCTTGCACTAGTGCAAACTAGATGTCAATTAGCATGAAGTTAGAAAGATGGCACTTTGCATGCACCCTTTTTACATTGTTACAACTTCAAAAAGAAACACAAATTAAAGTCTCTAAGTTCTTTAATTGGCACTAGTGAGTTATAGGAAAAGAATAAAAACCAAGGGATTGAGATCATCACTAAGCGCGTTGTAGGGAGAGGTGGCATTTGATCTAAAAATGTCACATTTCACTGTGAGCACAATCTTTCACTATGAAGTTATATTGCTCCCTGTAATGCTTTTCTTTCTAGGTTGGATTATGCTGGATTTCAATTCAATATGCATTAGAAAAAACTTGGTAGATTTTCTGCCTGCTTTCAGGAAGATTTGTGTGCTTAATACTTAATCTATTGGATACTATTCCTTGTTTTGCACTTTTCGTTCTGATTTAGAAAGGAATGGTCTGACCAGTTTACAAGCCTTACTTTCTCCTAAGTCTCTAAACATAAAGATTTCCCCCACAGAATCAAGTCTTTGGCTTGCAAAATTGCATGCATCATTCTCATGAGTACATGGCAAATTTTACTCTCAGTCATTGTTCCTTTTATATTTTTCTATGTGTTCATCTAAGGCTGTTCTTATGCAGGCTGTAGCTGTGGTTTATTCTTTTTGGTTTGTCGTTTTTTTGGGTTTGTTTTCTTTCCCTTCTTGTGTGGAAATCTTACAGACTGTGTCAGTTCCAAGACTCTGTGCTTGATTTTCCTTGTTGACCTCGGTCTCTGAAGACATGATGTAACTCAACTTTATCTTTTTTCTTTTAATTTATAAAAGCCTAGTTCAATGTCTCCTTTTTTTAATTTAAATTTTTGGTAAAAAGCATCATCCACTTCTCAACTTAGCCTGAAAACATAGAATTCTTAAAATTCTGAAGAAAGACTATGTATCACAGTACTTCTAGCCAACTAAAAATTTTCTGGAAATTGAGACTTTCAGACTAGAAATGTCAAATCTTAATGCTTATCTGAACAGGGCTGTAGATGCAGCTCTTTGGTAGTTAACCCTTTAGTGCTTTTAGAGGTACCATAATTACTAATGTGCAAGAAGGCCATGAGATACTGAAACAGAACCTGATTTTAAGACAGTGCCTGAGCTGAATGAAAGAGAGATTATAATCCAACTCAGTGGTTGGATCCTTGATCTGGTTAATATATCACTCATATTTTACCAACCAGTGACTTGTCTATTTTGTCAAAGAGACTTTTTCCTTTGTCAAAAGCATGTGAGTATAGAAGTAATGATGCTTGAATTGTGGGTGCTTCATACTATCCTTCAAAGGAAGCAGAGGGGAGGGTGCTCAGGAGATCTTAAAATAGTTCCATATCAAAAGTTTGAATTTTTTAAAAAATTGCATCAGTTTATACTCTTGCTCCTTGTTTATACTCCTTGCTCTTCAGATGAGTGACTGATAGTGGGCTCTGTTTGCCTTCAGTGAAAAAAGCACACAGGATTCAAGTTGTTTGTGTGCTTTGTAGTGTCAATACATTTATACAGTATTTATGACAATAAAATCGGATGCTCTCTTACTGCTGGAAAAATGAGGACAAATGAATAGGTGATAGAAGGCTTCGTTCCTGTATTGGACAGTTTCTGAAGGAGTAATATGTTTTATGGAAGTTAATGAATGTTTGAAAGGCTGTCTTTATAACAGCATGTTTAAGATTGTGCCGTACAAATAAATTTGTGCAATACTGGGCGTTTTGTTTGTTTCTTAACAGGGATGTCAGTTTTTCCTTAGTGGCATTTAACATTGACTAATATAGAACTCATGTTCTGAATATTCAGTATTTTCAGGGCATACTAGGCAGGATAATGTGTGTGTATACACACATTAGTAAGACTTGCGAAATCTGTTTTAAATTGGGGGGAATTTAAAGATCAGGAAAGTTCTGAAGCTCTTGGGTTTTCTGCTTAGTTGTGCAGTCTTTGGAAAATTCACTATGCTAGCTGATCAGATATTGGCTTTTCTTTCAGCTGAAACAGGGAAGTCTGGATGATGTGCCCTTGGCAAGTACTGTAAACTGGCTCACACAATGTCTGCTGGCAAAGGTGAAAAGCACTGTTGTGGTTTTGTGAAGTCAGTTTTGACTCACAGCTTCTGAAGCGCCTATCAGCCAGAGTGCAATAGGTATCCTGGAATCTCACTATCCATTTAGCTAAGTGCCATGTCAATCTCCCTCCATCTGTATTAGCTACTCTGCATTACATATATATCATAGATATATCTGGAAAATGTGTCGAGCTAGGGAAGCTTGAAAGAGAAAGGAAGAAAAATTGGAGTGCATCTTCATCTGCTCAAATGTTCTCTGATTTTTTTTAACACTTTGGGCATGTTGATCTCTTCTATCAAGGCATGTATTTCTGCATAACATCAAAAATGCATTTGCTGCTTGGGTACACTGGTGACAGAAGTTTTCTAAGTGCTACAGTGATGTTTGAATGGATTTTGTGCTGATTCCAGGAATACTGTATGAATACAACAGGGAACCAAACTCCAGTGGCAGAACAGAGGTCCAGAATCTTTGTGGTTGTTAAATAAATAAAAAATGAATAAATAAGTAACTGTGTTATATATTTATTTAGCTATAGCATCTGAACCAAATTGAACTATATTGCTTTATATTTTGACCTTCATCTGACTCAGTAGAATGTGACTGTATTCCTTTTCTCCAGTGAATTTTTGCTTTTTTTCTTCCTGAAAAAGCCAGTTAGGTGACAATAGTTTACAGCAAACAGTGGTACTGAATGAATTTAGTGGTGCTACCCTTGCTTTGTTCTAGCATAAGTGAGTGGAGAATGAGACTGCTGGATGGATTCTTTAGTGGTGACCCCAGTGGTGTGGAGATTTTTCCAAGCCTTCCTCTCAGTCTTCATGGCCCAGTGATGCAGAGAACATGGGAATAATTGTGGATGTCCACCAGAGAGAACTGAAAAAAGTGAGAATTAGTTTTACAACTTGGTCTAGTGGTTTTCTTTAAACCCCAAAAGATTTGAAACTGAATCCTGGAAAGGAGCCAGATCAGCCAAATAGGAAGGCATTATTTAAACTGAGGTGTAGAAGTGAAAAGCCTCTGGGATCTCTGAGGAAGTAAGTGCTCCTCCAGGCTACCTTGGAGGGTGCCCAGACCCTGGTATGAGGGAGTCTTCAACTCCATGGCATCAAGTGTCTCAACAAATAGGGAACAAACAGCTGACTACAGAATGCATAGGCCTCTCCCCAGGACAGGCTTTGTCAGCATCTGAAGCAGGAGCAGCCAGAGATCAGCTTGAGAAAAAGGGTGAAATAATCAGAGCAAGGCAGGGCACTGAGAGGAGGACGCTCTCTGGCTCAGAACCAGCCACTTCAGCCAACACAGCTCTGCTTCCAGGCCTAGCATGTAATGTTTTTTCCATTGTCCAGAGTCCTGCACACTAAAGAGCTGGTAAGGGCTCTTTTTAGAATTGAATACTGAGATTTCTTGATTATGAGGCAAATGTAGTTGTCATTGTAAGGTGCTCACAGGGTTAAGGGGTATATAGGGATGTGAACTAGTCCTCCCTTTGAAATCCTGAGGAGTTAAGAGGGCTTTAATCTTCATTCCTGGGAGTCTCGTAGCTCTTTCTGCGTACTGAAAGTCAAAAGGGTAGAGGAAAAAATAACTTGCACCAAAGAGGACTAGAACAGTTTTTTTCAAAGGATATAAACAAGAGTCCTGCAGAAATGACAAACTACATTTGTCTAGTGAACCATGTTGGTCTAGTAAGTAAAGAAAATGCCTTGTGGAATTATCTGAAGAAAACCTAATGTACCCTGAAAAGGGGGGTGGAAATTCAAGGGGACTTCAGCAGTGTCTTTGCACTGATGTCCTGTAGAGCTCATCCCAGGAACGAACGGCTCTTCTGCTGCTCAGGAACTACAGCAATGTCTCTTGCTGGGGTTTTTTTGGTCATCTCTTCCAGTAAGAGGAGGAGTTGGAGGGAAAGTGTTGAGTCCTAATAGAACCCTGTAAAACTTTAGCATCTACCATTCACACATCTTGGAGTCTTTAATGAATATCAAATAAGCCACTCCTGTTAGGCTGCTAAATATCACTGGCCCCACTTCATGAATGGGTAAATTAAGACTGAGAAAGAGTAAGGGGCTTGTCAAACATTGTTTAGAAGGTCTTTGTCAGTCATATATTCCTGACTCTGTTTTCTAGCCAGCAGTTTCATTTCTCTGATGTTTAATTAAAAATCATAAAGAAAATCTATGCTTAACAGGTACCTGTTGTTATCTCTTTGTTTTTCTACATGTGTTTTTATAATGCTTCCAGATGACAGAAGATTCTTTTCCAATATTTTCAGATGTATAAGGATGATAAACTCATCTTCCTAACCTGTCCCATCTACTGTTTTTTTCCTGATGCCAGGGAGAGGTGAATGGAGAGGTCAGGTTCTGTTTCTGAATCATTGTGGCTTATTCTGAGTGTGATGCTGCTTTGCTTCTCTCTGCCCACTACCCGCCTCCAGCTCCCACAGTTGTGTGTTTGTGTGTGCTGTTTTTTAACACCTAAGTGGAGATATAAAATGACTCAATCTACAGTGACACATTTAGATTTCAGATGTTATACTGGCCAATATGCTCACAGTTAAGCTGTCTTTGTAGAATGTACATTTTTATCACTGGTTTCAGGCTTGCTATGAGGAGCTGTGGTAAAATCCAGTTAGATTTATCATAGCTGTATTCCTCATAGACACCTAAAAAGATACAATATTCCAGAACTTGTGTTATATTTGGAAATGATCCTTAATATTTATTGTAGGGCACATAGAATGAAAATATCAGTTTAACCTATCACACCTCTAACTTCATATCACTGACCTTTTTTAAGGGGCTACTTGTAGACAGAACCGATAATATCAGAACCATCATTTCTGATGCCATTAGGTATTTCTGTCCCTATCAAACTCTGGTGATCCTCTATTGCAATGAAATGTAAAATCATTATGTTTTATTTGATAATTCATATTATTGATGACTGCAGACTTTTCTTGAGGATGTGTTTGTGCACAAAATCTACAGGGAAGCCCATAATAACTGAGATCACAACGTGTGTTAAGGTCTCAAGGTTACAGATGTATAAAGAGAGCCTCCGCCCAAAAAATCTGTCCTTTAGCTTCCTATTTGAGGACTGTAGGAAGCAAAGCTTGTTTTCCTTATGTGCTTTTTGCCATGAACACCTTTCTGATTTCTTTGTTCTACCATGTAAAGCCCAGTACCTCTTTGGTCTTATCTGTGGTGGTCCTTTTGACAAAAATAACAAATATTTATTTGGGTATTACATGATCCTGTTAGTCCAGAGTCATGACTCTTTTGAGAAATCAAATTTTAATTTCTTCTTGTACAGAAGAGGAGGACTCAATCCAAAGCCCACTGAGACTGGGAAATTGCCTCTAGCCTGTATCAGCTGAAATCAGGTCTCCTTTCCTCAAAAACTAAATCTGTATCAGATCTAAAACCATGAAATCTTCTGGATCATGTGCTTATCCTTAATCATGCTTCTTGATTAAAGAAAAAAGGCTTGTGATGCCCACTGTGGTAAATGTGTTCTGAACTGTGTCAGAATTTAAGGCAGCCAAATAGCACATAGGTTTATTTGGAAAATGGCATGAACACCTGTAGCATATTTGCCTGTTGTACTTATATTTGCTCACTGCTTCCTGTCCAATATGTAACTGCTGTAGTAACAAGGCATTAAATCATAATAGCATAGAGACATTATGTGCAACTGTAGCTTTTTGGCATGGGGTGCAGGGAAGGGAAAAACAAGGATGAATAAATAATATGTTAATGGGAGTAAATGTATCTTTGCCTGGCAATGTTTTTGCTGGGTGGCTGAGCTGTGAGCACTGCTCTGATGGGAACGGCTGCCAGACGGAGCTCTGCACCCTCAGCAGGACAGGGCTCATACTCCTGCAGCAGCAAGCGAACCTTTCAGTGCAGATCTTGGCTTGTTACAAAGACAAAGATCTCTCTGCTATCTGCTTTCCAGGTTGCTAGGACACATGAAAAATGTTTTGATTCATTTGTCCACAGGAAAAAAAACATAGGAAGAGCACAGATACTTGAGAAGGCAGGTTAGTACTGCCTTGATCCACTCCCAAGCTGTGTACATGTGCCCTGGGGCTAGCTCCAGGTGCAGGCCTGTGGAGAAAGTCCCCAGGTGACATATATTTTTTAAAAAAGAAATAGGTTATTATGGGGGTTTTTTGTTAGGGGAAACCTGGCTGCAGTATCTGATCCGGGTACAGGCAGAAAGGAACATTCCAGTTTGCTGCAGGAGTCACAGTGGATGGTGGACACTGTAAAAAAGATGGTGAAAGGGCTGCTATCACCCCTGCTTGCTTCACCTGCCTCACCTGGCAAGTGGCTGCTGTCTTACCCTGAATGAGAGCACTAATATTCATTCAGGTGTGTCTGTCAGACGACAGGAAAGCAATTAGATGGCAAAACCAGGCTTAATACAGAGAAGGTGGAGTATTGTTGGCAAAACATTTTGCAATCGCTGCTGATTTCACCCACTGCCCTTCAACATGCACTGTAAACCTGTGTAGTTAGCAATGTGAAAGGGTCTTTAGATAAGAAAATCAAGCTAGAGGTACCTTTTGGGATAATGCTGATGGTAGGAGAAGGCTGCCATTTCCATTTTTTTCCTGTCAGAACTCAGAGAAGTGAATTTAGCACCATTAGTGGCTTAAAAGTCTCTTGGAAGATGAATTATTTTAGTAACATTAGCAGCTGACTCAAGGTTTCAGCATTTTTTTTTCAGAAATGGCTAAAAAACTAATTAAATCAGAGTGGATGTTTTATCACCTCATCTTCATATTTTTCATACATATCAATATACACTCAGTTTGGTATTGGATTCCAGACAGTGATACAGGAAATCTGTGAAACCAAGTCTGTTTACAGTTTGATATTGGCATTTTTCCATTAAAAAAGAAATTGGAGGCTTTAAAAAGAAAAATATGCTTCTTGGGGAGCAAGTCTAGTCTTCAGAAATGTAGCTATATATCCTTGCTTTTGCCAAGAGCTGCTTCTGCCCTCATAGAAGTTGGTCAGTCTCTGTCTCAATTACTCAAACTGGGAATCACAGCACATCCTTATTTCCTAGTGGCTGATTTCTTAATGGACAACTTCACATGGTGCCAACTGAGTTGCAATCCAGATACACAAAGGTTTCATGTTTTTTTTGCTTTCTAACCAGCCTAGAAGACATGAGTAGGAGAGACACCAATTGCATTCCCAGCTGTAAGAAACATGGTCAAGGATTGTCTTCCAGCAAAACTGTGAACTGTTTTCTTTGAATTTCAAAGTGCATCTCTTCTGTTTCAGCTGAGGAAGGTTCCCCAGCAGTCCCTCAGCTTCACTGGAAACAGACCCAGTGTGACACATAGGTTTGCAATGCAAACAACATGGAAAGCTAAACCTTGTTCTTGGGTTTGCCAGGCTTAATGATGACATTTGTCTGGACTACAGTGTTTGCTCCCTTTTGAGCTAAATTACACTTATGACCACTATTACATGCTATAATAACTTTACTTAGACTTAAGAATTTGTAACACTTTTATTTTGTGTAGCTTTACCTTTATCTTTTTTTCCCTGTACAAAAACTTCTTTCCTGCATCTCCTTCTAATAAGGGTAGGAAAGGAAAACTTGCTCCTGCTTTTTTTTTACCTTCACTCTGTGACTAGTGAGTGCATTTCCTGTAAAGCAAGGTGAGGCTGCTTGTCTCTCTTCTGTGCTGCCTCTGTGCCTTCTTGAGCCCAAGTGAAATGTTTATAAAAAAACAAGAACTGGCCAATGCAGTTGACAGGTCTAAAACATTCAGCCTCTTCCTGTCCTGCAAGACGGTTTCTGTAAAGTCTTTCTGGTCTTGAATTTGTGAGATGACAAATATTTTACTACCAGCCAGGCTTCTCCTTAGTGGCCCTATGGCAAAGAAAGGGATAGCTTTTGGGCCTCTAGTATTAGAAATATGGTCTGGCAGATTTGGGAGAGCATTCTTACCAGGTCTGGTAAGAACTATGACAATACTTTTTATTAGGATGGGGGTTTTTAAATTAATCATCGAGGTGCTGTTGCTATCCCATTGGATGTGAGATTCTTGCCAGGAACCTTCTCTGAAAATGTTATTTGGTGGCTTCTGATTAAAGTGTCGTGCACAGTCAATTTTTTATAGTTAAGAGTTATTTGAGTGTAGGACGTCTATATATTTAGACCTGAACAAAAGAAAATGTAGAAGTACTTAAATATATAAATCACCAATCCCTTCTTCAGTTGTTTTTTTTTTTTTCTTTTTTTCCTTCTCCTGACTCTGTTTGGTTTTTCCTTCCCATGGGAAGTCCTGTATATGTCTTCTAGCTAGTCATCTACCTCATATAGACTTACAGCATATTGAAGATGTGGTTCTGTGGGGTCTGGAGTGCTTCCATGTGGTTTAAATAAGGAATACATTTGAGAAAATACAATCTGCTTGAGGATATGCTGGAAGCAGAGAAAGAGGCTAATTTTGTTTAGTTAATTATTCACTGATAATTATTTACTCAGCTCTACAAATTGATGGAAACTTGTAATCATGTTGCTATGGCATCTGATGTCATTTATAAATGCTGAGTGAAGCAGCTCCATTTAATTGTAAAACTGGACACAGTTCTTGAACAAATGAAATCTGTCAAACTGAATTTTGTAAGGGAAATCTTACCAACAGAGTTTGCAAGTTAAACATCTCGCTGTAAATAAATTCTTCCCTGTGAACCTGAAAACACAGTTGCGCAGTTTTCTGACTCAAGCCTGCATATTATTGTCTTGTTAGAGTAAGCAACATCTGAATAACAAATTCTGTTATCTGGAACTGCTGAAGGCCTTTCTGAACTCTTCCTTCGCTGTGAAACTATAGCTATTTTCTATCACAGTCTTAGTCTTGCTAAACAGCTTTCCAGAGAAGGCCACTACACAAGGCTTTGATGCAAGGACTTTCTAAATCTAATTTCCCAAGCAGTTTAGAAAGCAGTTGATGATTCTCCAAGCATTAAAATGTAAATATTATCAGTCCTACAACATTTAAATGTTTAATTTGCAAGCTGCAAATAAAGCTTTAATTTTCTAAATGTGAATGGACCTTCATTATTAATCCACTTGCTATATGTTTAATTGAGATAAATGAATATAGAACTAAATTCAGCTATGCATTTCTATATGCTTTTCTTTGTAATCTGGCCATGTATAATGCATCGTTATTTTAACTGCTCTACCAGCAAATTATTCTGCATGTACTTATTTTCTAAGTTCTTTAACATTTTTCTATATTGTGGGATTTCAATTGTTTCTGCTCCTTTCTTGGTAAATAGTTGAGGAGTAAGCACATTTTCAAGAGCTGTAGGGAGGCTAAGATGCCAGTTGCATTTTAACGATATGGTGCTTTATCATTCTTACTGTAGCCAATTCTCTTTTAAATCATTGCAGTTTCTGCTTTAGCCTCCAGCTATAGAATTCTTTTCAAACGACAGCGAACTTGGCAGATCGCCAAGAGAAAAATAAAGGTGTTTTGGTCCACCAAAGTATTTTGAGTGGTTCTTAGTGATACAGTTTTCTTCTCTACATCTGCAAAACATTTTTTTTTCCTGAAGTGAATTTTCATGTGAAAAGCCTCCTTAATAATCACCAGTATTGTTTGTTTCAATGCAGTTATTTAACTGCACCCCTGGGTGCTTACAAAATAAACAAGAGAGTCTTCTAAAGAGTTTTAAAAGTGGCAGGTGCTTAGTCTATGCCCTATTCACTTAGTTTGCAATGACATTTTTGTGTTAATCTATAGACAAACAAGAGACAGGTGACACACAGCATCAAGTACAATGTGCTAAGTCGACAAACTTTGGTCTAGATAAGATGTTTGTGCTGCATATGCCTACAATGGCAACATGGATTTATGCTGTTTATATTTAAGTTGTTCTTCTCAGCACTGGTAATATCACAAACTTAAATGCTTATAAATTGACAGTGAATGAAGTATTATAGGGGTTAGAGACTTCAAAGAATCTAGTCTCTCAAAAAAAAAAAAAAAAACACCCCAAAAAACCCCAAAACCAAACAACAAAAAACAAACCAACCAAAACCAAACTCACAACAAAAACTCAATCAACCAAACAAAAATATTGCTAATTCCTGTAAGCACAGCATAGTTTGCATTTTCAACATTGTGGAAATATAAAACAGATTGTTAAACATTGCTGAATTATAAAAATGGTATTTTTTGAGACTCTTGCTATGAATACAGTTCGTTCATTATAAAATACCATGTCCATGGCATTCTCAGCCTAACAGTATATTACACTCTAAAGGGTATAGATATTACTAAATGTTGCATAATAAAATATGGCCAACAGAGTAATACTCAATGAATTAAGCAGCAAATGGAAGGAGGACATTCATCATCCCTCCCCTGTTTTACAGTCTAATTCATTGAGATACCACATGAACAACAGACTCAAAGCTTTTGAACGATCCTGTTTGTGAGGAGGAGCTCTGTTTAGTGAGGATGAGATCAGAGGACTGAGGGAAAAAGACAGGAGAACAGACAGTTGACCATTCTTTTTACTAAGGCAGTTTTTAGCCAGCCCTCCAAGGGTGGATGGCAAGGAAGGGCAGCAAATGTACGTGTAGGGCAGTTTGGTGGCAGTGAACCCAACACGCTACTCAAAACTGTCCCTAACCCAGGCAGAGCTCTCACTGTAAGGCCTGTGCTCTCTGTAACAGGTGCTGTAGGAGCCTGTCTATTCCACATTCTCATTCCTGTTCTCACTTCCATTTGCACACTGCCCGTCCCTGCCCTCAGAAGGGACAGAGTGGCCTGTTGCTGTATCAGTGTCACTGCTGTTGCATGTGAGGCCGTGTGTGGAATTGCTTTCCCTTGCAGAGCAGGAGAGGAGCAGCACTGTGCACACCCAGCTGTGCAGCCTTTGCAGGGCCTTGCATTCCCCCTCAGCATTCCCCATGGGTGTGCAATTAATGCTAGACAGGAACGGGCAGGGAGCTTGTTCCTGCAATGGAGGAGAAGGGCAGAGCTTTTCCTGCTGATTCATCCAAACCCAACGAATGGGGCCAATTTTGGGAACTAAAGGCTGGTTCTCTGTAGATAGTTGGTGCAACTTGGTGCACAGCATGAGCAAAAAGTATCATCAGCTCACAACAGAATATTGTCCTTGGGTTAAGGTCAGTTGTCCTTGGCACAGGTGTGCATATGGTCCCAACTATCCATTGCATGTTTGTATATTAAAAATCTTTCTATCTACAAGTGAATTTCAGAGTAAAAGTGAAGTTCATCAAAAAAAGAAAATAAGATTGTAAAAGAATCAATTTTATTAATGGTTGTTGTGGCACTTTTTTTTTTCCCCTTTCCAGACTGAAATTTGGCCTGGACTTTGAGAAATGAAGAGTAAAATTTTATTATATTTAACCAAAACCCAGCCTAGGATTTGATGCAATTCTTGATGAGCAGGTATGTAATTCTCACCAATAATTCCTGAAGTGTGTTGTTTTTCATTATGCAAGAGCATAATTTAAGTGTGAAGCCCTGCTTTGCTTAAGAGCATTGATAAAATCGCATTTGCTAAATGGAATGAGAGAGGTTGCTCTTGAAGATAAATGATAATCTGGACAATAGTAGGCAGTAGATCTAATTTTCTGGACTTCAGTAAACCATTTGATAAACTACCCCTTGGGAAATGGTTAGTTAACCTGGAGAAGACTGGGATTAGTAGAAGATGAATGGTGAGCAAGGAAGGGACAACAGCATGGAATTTTTTGTGGTAGGGTCACTTGTGGAACATGCCAAGGTATTTGTTTATTTAATACTTCTGCTAGTGATTTTTTCGGGGGGGAGGGGGGAGCGGGTGGTAGGGTAAAAGGGCTTGATAATGAGATTTTTAGATGAGGCACACCTGAGAAAACATCATCAGCATCAAATTTCAGGCAGGTGGAACTGATAATGCTGAACTTCAGCAGAAAGCCTGAGACCTGAATAGCACAAGTGTCTTTCAGGCTGTTGTATATGAAGGGTTCCAGTTCTGCAGATGACAGCAATGGAGAAACACCATGCATCACCCCAAGGGGATTCCAAAATGCAGTGAAATATTGGGCTGGACTGAGCAGAAGGTTAATATTGTACATGATATTATACTGGTTACTGCATTTACATATGGGTCAGCTATTTGAGCAGGAGGGAGAAGGAGCAGTGCAATGAATTCTGTGAATGAAGACTTCCATCATCCCCCCAGGGCCCAGCAGCACTGAAGGGGCAGAGACCCCCACGATGGCCCTGGATTTATCCACACCAAGAGGGCAGTTGGCTTCCCTGGGCCTGGCACGAGTGTGGAGGTAAGAACATTATTAAGTTCTTAGCTGCGAACTGAGTGGAAGCAAAGCAGATTAATGACAGAACCTGGGAGCTAGAGTATAAATCTCTTGCAAATCTAAGTCAGCTGATTTTGTTCTATTTTTTTCCTCCAAGTTGTGTGTCATCTTCTGTTTATGACAGTGAGGCTATTGTTGTCACTTATGTGCAAAAGCAATTAAAATAATTTCTGCTGTTCTGACAATTGACGTTGGTTCCCATTTGCTCTGTTTTACAAATGAGCTGCATTATTATCTATAGCACTGACCATCCTTCAAGTATCCTATCATGTAAATAGTTCGTATAAATAATTAAAAGCTGGGGTTCACAGTGGTGTCTGCAACAATGGGCTTGTTTTTTGCAACTTGATAGGAAAGATTTGATTTACATCTGCTCTGGGTATTTTATTCCCTATCTTATTAAAGCTAACAACTTAGATATACCATAGTTTTTTATGGAGAACCTTGCCAAACATTTTCAGATGAAGAGAAATTTTCTCCAATTAAGAGATAGTATCAGTGGAATAGAGCGTTGTCACAGGATAATGGTCTCCTGCTGCTTTGTTAAATGCCAAGGTAAACCTGAGGCATTTATCAGAAATTAATGTCAAAGCAAAGTCGAGAGGTTTATCTTGAAAGCTGGAAACACTGAGCCTGTGAAAATGCCTGGTAGAAAATAGTCCATGTTTCTTTGTGCATCCTTCCTCCCCCCAATTACATTTGGAAGGAAGAAAATTTTCTTTCTGCCACCAAATGCTGCCCTCAAAACAAAGTACCAGCTTCCTTTTAGATGCATAAAAAGGCTGCTGAATCTCTGATTTTAAGCTGAAGATGAGTAGTTTTGTCAATTGTTTTTGTAAGTATGTTTGAGCTTTACCTTTGCATCCCTTAACACTGAGCTGATCTAGGACTTTGTCAGGCCTCACACAGCCCTGATTCAAAGGATCTTGAAAAGGGAAGTTTGAACGTTAAAAACAAAGCCAATACATAAATCTGATGGGCTTGCTCTGTTACCAGGATAGAGCCTGAAGGAAGGGGTGGGGTGCGGGAAAAGGAGGGACAGAAGATAAAAATATATCTCAGTCACTTGGAAAGATGCAAGGAAATGTTTTATGGCACAGAAATAGGCTGCAGTGCTATGTTCCTGTTTGTTCTTCACAGACACTGAGCAAAGTTTGTCAACTTGTGAACAGAAGAACCTGTTTATCTGTAAGATCGAAGGCAAATCTTGTTAGAGAAGTAAATCCTTTTAAATGTTCTTGCTCTTCAGTTGCAATGCGACACTTCTGCTGGTGTCACAAGGTGTCCGCTGCCTTTTAAACCCCAAATTAACCATGTCAAATCAACTTTAATAGCTACTTAGTCATGTATTTGATTACTCCTGAAATATGCATGAATTTTAATAATTTTCTCAAATTTCCCTCTTCAATTAGATTATTTTGTATTATTTGTAAACCATATATTGCTTTACTGAAAATTTATAGGTGGAAATTACTGTACATAGAAATGAATCTGAGTTGATTGCTTCCTACTGTTCTAGTCTTGGAAATTGGAAAAATATATACCTGACAAGTCCAAGAAATCAGTCCTTAACGCTACTTTTTGTTGGTCTAACTTATTCAGGGTAAATATTTTTTGTTCGCAGATGTTCTGTGTCTCTTTAAAAATTAAGAAGACCCTGGGCTTCATTCAGAATATGAAGTCTCCCAAAACATTAGGAGTGGTCCATGTACTGCAGGTTTGTCCCAACTGAAAACAAAACCAACAAAGAAAACAAAAAAACCCCAACCCATCCTCTCCCCAACAACAATAAATAAAGCACACAAAAAAATCCTTTATCTCCCTCTTCCCCCCAAACACACACAAACACACATACAGAGCTTTCTAGCCCATATCAGCACCATAGTCTACATTTCAGATAATGGTTTGCCATTTGGGGGCCCTGGTAGTTATTAGTCTAATTTGCTAAGAAGCTGGAAAGAGACAAGTAAGGAGAAACAAGTGTGCTGGTTTTTCCCCCTCTCTTTCAAAGCAGAGAGATTTGTTTCAAGGCTGTTCTCAGATGAGTAGATATTGGGTTGTACTGCAGTACAGTGTTTCATCAGTCATGCTGCATTTTGTCACATCAGGTGTTTCTATGAATTAATTTTAGTTTCTGAGATTTACTGAGGTGTGAGAAAGCCACTCCATGAAAGTACCAGTGGCAGGCAAAGAGGGAGGAGCCTTTTAATTTAAGACTGAGAAGGTTTGGGAGGAAATGCAGAGATAAAATGCTGAGGCAGTCCTAACAAATTAGCATATCATATTAAACCCTTGTGTTCGGGAAAAACATCCATGATCCTGTAGGGTTCCTGATGTGGCAGGCTGCCCAGCCCAGAGGTCAGTTCAGCTCCTGCTCTGATGTGTGTGGTGAGGCAGGGACAGGAGTTGGGGTTTGGCTGTTCCCTGGGGCACACGTAATTCCAGGTGGTTGGGAAGGAGAGCTAAAGGCCATGGAGCAGCCTGCAATGGAGGCAGAGGGGAGTGTGTTCCTGTCTGTCTGTCTGTCTGCAAATACCCACTTCTTGGGCCATTTTCTCAAAAGTGGTCTGCAGGGCCAGAGGGGCGTTAGTAAAATATGCATTAATATTCACTGAATATTCATCGTGAATATTTTCTGGAGAGCAGACCAACAAACCTGTTACCTTGGAGGAACAAGAGAATAACATTAAAAGGGATGTACAATCACATCAAATGTGCTGATTTGTCAACAGCTTTTGGAACCTTTGGAGGGGTGTTCCAAGGCTCACGTTCAAGGTCCAGTCAAAACAACAGGCAGAGCAGAACCTTGCTGTGGATAGCCATGGTTTTGGCTTTAGGTCACTGGCAGACTCAGCTTCAAATCCCAGAGAAATAAGTGAAGAGAAGCAGCAACTTTAAAACCACATCTTCTACACCTCAATGAAGACTCCTTCAGATTCAGGGCAAGCCTGAATCCCAACAAACCTTTCAGTGCTCAGTATTAAGTGTACACTTTATGTACAAGGGTTGTTACAGATACTGTGCCCCTGAACCTGTCTGGCTGAAACTGGTGAGAGCTTTGCTATTGATTTCTGCTGGGCTGTGATCTGTGCTTTTGGGTCTGGTTGCTTTGACTTGGAATATGTAATCCAACAGGATTCAAGAAAAAATTTATAAAAATACATTTTGTATTCTTAAAAAAGTGCACAACTTTTTAGATTACTTGTCCAAAGCAGAAATAACTGTGTAACCAGCATCTGTGAGCTAAAGCTAGTGTGGATGTAATAGTGTGAACAGTATGTCATTCATAATCTACTGGAAGTGAGAATAGTATGGCTGTAAAAATATACTATGAAATAGTGACACTGTTAAATCTCCAATTATAAAGACATATAAGAGGGAAGGGAGCTGTAACCCATTACACTACTGGTGATCCCCAAAGGTGATATCACAGTAAGGCTGAATACTGACTAACTACAGTAATTTCTAGTGGCTTCAATGGTTTGTGGCAAAAAGATGAGTATCAGAAGCCCAAATAATAGACTTTCTTGCCTAGGTTTCTATTTATAATGAAATTCTGTTCAGATTAGTAGAAAACATTATAGTCAAAGAAGAAAGGGAGTGAAAACTAAATAGAATTGCCACAGGATTTATTTTTGCTGTAACTTGTAGATGATGATTAAAAATGTGTATTGATTTGCAATTTACCCTGATACTTGAAACTGATAAAAGCATAAACTACTGCATTGGTTTAACAGCTTTATTAGAGCGGAGGCTGGGCAGAGTTATGTGGGGTCACTTTTTGCCTGGGGTTGCCTATCAGTTTTCAGTGGAAGAAAAGAATTGGAATGAAGCATTGACAGATCCCATCTGGGCTCCCGGAGACAGCTGGTTTCAATACAGTCTGTCTAATGCTAGAATGGTGCCTTCAGTTGCTTTTGTTGGCATATCACAATAGTTTGGTGTTTTGAGATAACACCTACAGAATGGACCGGGTCCATCGCGTGTGAGGAGCAACATTTCTCATGAACTACAGAAATATTTATTGGATGTCTGAGTGCTGATTCAGCCCTGCAGAGCTGGTGTGTGTGGTATATAAACCAGCCATAAGTTCTGTGAACACACAAATTAAGATGAAATTGTGACTAATTTTAAGGTTTCTTTGAGTTTTTGTGTCTTTGACTAGCAGTAGGAGATCAGTATTTTTTAATTTTAGCATTTAAATATTGTATATTGATGCTTAATTCAGCTTGGCTTACAAACATGCTGTGTGGGTCATAACCTTATTTAAATAGCAGATTTTTAAATCCTTTAGTGTCAAATGGTAGCAGAAACACCTGGACAAAGATATTGGCATCTGGTATGACAATTTTGCTGTGACTGTTTCACTAGAAATCACATATTTGCATTTAATTTGGCTTTTGGTCTTGTGTGAAGTGACATTGATGATATCTAATATTCTCATTATTATTTAAGTAATTGCTGTAGCTATTAAAAAAAAGTAAATCAAACTTTCCCTGCCTGAAAGGACGAATAGTGCCTGCTGTATGAAGTACAGAAACTGAATAAAACAGCTTAACCAGCAACAGTAAATGCATTGGGGTTAGGACTCATTTTGGGAGAACTGAAATTGGAGCCTAATGTGGGGAGAAAAATAGTAAAGCAGGAAATGGCCATATTCCCTCAAGAAACTTCAGTGCAGCAATTAAAAAAAATACTATGAGATTTCTAATGTACATACAAATGCATACATCAGTATTGGTCCCTGAATCCTCTTCAGCTGAAATCTTTGCAAAAATTAAGTTGCCTTCTGCCAGGAAAAAATTGCTGTTTGTCGTTTATTCCAAGAAAGTGCCTTGTTTTGTGTGATCACTTCAGCACATTTGCAATATAGAAACAACATATTTCCATTAATGCAGATGTTCACTTTCATCTCCAGAAGACTCCTGAAGCACACTGCTCTAAATTTAGAAGTGCTTGCTGTTCCCTCCTGCCCCCACTTGTTCAGTTTGTTTTAAAATGATGTAGTTAGATAGCTAAGATTGAGTCTATAATCAAACCCAGCCTGAGATGCCACTCCTTGGTGAATGGCAGCTTATCCACCTCCTATCCTAACATTCTCATGCACAGCAGAGAACAGGAATTCTGTGTTCCTCCTCTTTGAACCACCGCCCCCCCACCCCCCGCCCCCTTTTTTTAAAAGATGTTTATCCTCAATATTATACAGGGAATACAAATTATTCACAGAAAAATATCTGGCTCTTATTGTCTGTTTCTGCTTAAAGTGTAGCTATTTAGTCCTGCAAACCACAAATAAAATTAAATCTTCTTTGTAAGGATCACTAGTGGGAAGCTTTGCAACAAATGCAAGATACTCCACACATTTGTTTTCCAAGATATTGCACCATGACAGTAAAGTAGGTTCAGTTTTTTACTTATCTGGGTAATATGAAGATATTTTGTTTGTTTGTTTGTTCCTGACATGCTCATAAACACTGAACTTGCACCTGGGTTCTTTAATTGCAATGCAGTTTGGGGCAATGGAGACTGAGGGATGGCAATCTGTGAGTAGAGAACACACAGGAATGCCAACAGGAGTTCACAGGGCTCTGGGAGCAGTGAGAGAAGCCCAAGATGAGGACTAAAAGGAAGGGTAAGGACATGAAAGGTCAGGTTTTTAGGTTTTTCTTTTTGGGGAGAGACTTCACTGAAGAATTAACAGAACTTTGATTTGAAGGACTTTTGTAATTTTGCCTTTATGCCTTATTTTTCTCATTATTATTTAAATGGTGTTAAAATGAACTGCTTGAGCTGAAAGTAGGCTAAAAGGAATGGGGAGATGTCAGATAAAATATGTGCAACATACATTCTTCCACATTTGTGGCAAAGTGTTTTGTTCTGGGCATTTTATGGTATGTTCCAGAGCCTGTTGGAGTGGAAAACGATGCCACATGTAACTAACTCCCATGTCTTTGTGTTAAATCACCCTTTCTTTCCCAGGTCTCCAAGCAACAGTATCTTAAAGATGAAATATTCATTTCTGAAAGCTAATTTAATTTCAGAGTTGCCTGAGCTGCAGAGCTTATCAGCTCATGGAATCCACAAAATTCGATGAATTAACAACTCTTTTCCATAGATGGAAGGTTGTTTTTAAATTTGTTTTCAGGATCTCGTTAAAATGCATCTTCTGATTTTTAACCTTGGTTTGGCTGGTTGTGATTTACTCATTTTACTCATGATACAGAAGATAAGAAAAAAAAACTAGAAGCAATAATCTTCCCATCAATAAATGCAAGGCATTGTAGCTTTATAACAGCTATTAGCAACCCTGAGCAGTGCAGTGCTGTAAATAAAAGAAGATGTTTTGTATTTCCTTAAGTTTGGTTCCAATTTTGTTTTTAAACATAGTTAGTCCAGAACCTTAAGATTATCTAACAGATCATTAGTGACATATTTTAACTGGTTAAGTCAGTAACTAATGAAACTAAGTATAAAACGTTATGGAAATAATGACAGAGTGCATGAGCTCAGAAAGGCTCAGCTTTGTAAATGGTACAATAAAATGAGCTAAGGTGAGCTCACCAAGAGCATCTGAGGATGCCTCCTTTATTCCTGTGAGCTTCCAGCAACTGGCACTGAATGTCTGTGCTTCCGATGTTTACATAATTTTGCAAATTAGGTACTTCTGAAAATTCTGATCATTAATGTGTAGACATTGTTGTCTGCTTTTCCTTTTGTTCTAAATAAGCAGTAATGGTTGGAGAAGGGAATACCTGAATTCATTTCAGAGGTCTTTATCTGGAGGTAGGATTGATCATTAGTGCATGGGAGTCATAAACACTGAGCATTTATCCACTTTGAGAGAGGGCCATTGTTCATTGTACCTTGGCTCCCCCTGAAAACACGGCACAGAGCAGCAGTGCTGGGCTGCAAGGCCCACGCAGCCCCTCCTGCCCACCTGGCCTTGTCCCCGGTGCCACTTCTAGTCTGGCTTCGTGTTCCCTGGGCAAGCAGGTGTAGGGCTGCCAGATCTCTCCTGGAGTGACTCCTCTGGAGTCACCCTGTGTGGGACAGGGGCCCCCTGCCTTGCACGTCTGCTGCTGATGGGTCTCGTGAAGGAGACCAGTGAAATCTGTTACTGGTAATCTCCAGGAGAAAAGCTGGAAATCTGGTGGTGGGCTTGAAAGGAGTAGTCATTCTTCTGTTGCTCTGCTCCACAGCACGGCTTCCTCGGAGGTGATTTGGATTTGCAGTAACCATCTGGCTCGTGTTTCCTCCAAGGAAAGAACCCTCTGGAGAGTTGCATTATTGCATCTTAGGTGTATTGTGGAGCAGGTGTATGCAGACAGGACTTGTGCATCACCAACTCCAGCTCAAACACAAATAACATCTGCTGCTGCGCATGGGGTATGATAAAGATCAGAATTAATGAATAAAACCTGAATCTTCTACCTGATGAAGAAGAGTTACTTAGCTGTAATTGGGCACTCTCACATTCCAAGAAACTCCAATGATTACATAATAATTTATGTACTTCTGTACAAAGCAAAGTGTGTGTGTGGTTGTTTGTTTGTTTATTTTGGTTTTTTGTTTGTCAGTTGCTTCGTGGGCTTTTTCAAGCAGGAATAAAAATGTCGCCAAGGTGAGAATCTGTAGGTATTTAAAAACATTTTCACAGGAAGGGTATCAGGAGTTCTCAGAATTTGCATTTCAGGGCAAATTTTCACTTTTTACTCTGGTTCATAAATGTCAATGACACAACCATGTTTTTCAGCAGGAGAAATTACAAGCCTTAATTCAAGCATGCCCCATCACTTACTAGCTATGCTGCTTTTGCAGACAACTAGGTAGAGAAAACCGGTGTGTGCAAGAAAGGAATAAGCAGGAAGTGCTGTAAAAATACATATTTTCTGCAAGGTTTATATAAAACTCCTATGGTGTCTATGTTTTTTCTAAGACAAAGATGCTTTGTCTCCTTATGCATTTTTTTAAAATATCAGCAATTGAATAAATTTTCCAAGACTGTGGTAATTTGCAACTAAATAGAAATCATAGAGCAAAATAATGACAACACATTTTTTGCAAGCTAAACTATTTTGCTTGGCTCATGTGCTGAAGAAAAGACACAGAAAATAGATGAGTGTTGCAATGCTTTGCAAAGGGTGGTAATCAGGGCTGCTGCTGGGAAAAATGGAGAGCTTTGGCACCCTTGGCAAGGCAGGACCAAATTATCACCCCTTTGTATTTTAGAATTATATTTAGTTCTAATATTTCTTGCCATCACTTGTGCTGTGGTTTTACAAAGTTGTAACCTTTAGAACTTCAAGGTTAAACAGCTCTAAAAAAATTACAATTAAAATGTAATAATCTATCTGTAATAAAAGCTTTCTCACTGCAATGTAGGAGGCCTCCTAGAGAGGTCTTCTCTAGAACAGAACAAACCTGTGAGAAGCTGTGGATCTGAAAGGAAAGGTCACTCCTGGAGGCCATGAGCAGTTTGGGATTATTTGGATACTGCTGAGGATGAAGGGAAGGCATTTGGGTGCTTTTCAGTCTCTTGGCTAAGGCCAAGTGTAGTGTGCAGTATGTCTGAAATATGTGTGATTTTATGTTTAAATCTCATGGGTGGGAGACAAAGGACTCTGCCTGGGTTAAGGAAAACTTCATTCCAGAGATCAACCATGAACCTCTTGTGGAGAGACAGAGTTGCTGCTGTTTGGGAAAGGATAAAATCAATCTTGGTGTCATTGGTGATCAGCACATAATGCCCAAGACAGGCCTGAAGAGGAGAAAATATAACATAGTAAAATCAACCAAATTAAGTCCCTGAGAGACACAAACAAAGAAATCATGGAATCAAGTTGTTTATCTGGTGCAATTATATGTGCATACATGATTCCAGTGTGATGCAATATCCTTTAATGTTCTGTGAAAGAGATTTGTGGATTACAAAAACACTCAGCTGTTGGGTAATCCATATTTTGGAAGCCAGATTGGCCAGTGGGAGTTCCTCCTTCCTTTAAATGTTGTGATTTTGGTGAGAAAATGGTTTGGAACAACTGTTTCTGTTGGGATACTCCCAATTTTTAGAGGTGTATGCCAGTTCAGTGCAGAAAGCATAATTCCAGAGTTCTCCTCCCTGCTGCAGGCATGTCTCATGTCAAGCAGCACAACCTAGATCCTGATAATAGGTAGTAAAGACTATGAGAAAGCTTAGGTGATGCACACTGTGATTTTTGAGAAAAATACAAGGCACAGAAAAAGTATATGCCCTGCAGAATAAATTTTTGCTGGTATGTAGGATGTGAAAGCAGGAATCTAAGACCAAACCACAGAGAAAGCTCAAGTAATTAGTGCTATAGCCACTTGCCTTCTTACTGGCTCTCCTTCAACTTATCAAGGTGTTTGCTGATCATATGTAAACAGACCGTTGCTAGGAAAAAGAAATATTTGGAAACATATTCTCATTCACATTAATAATGAAAAGTAACATTTGATTCCCTGGGCACTTTCTCAGCTCAGGCTCTGAAACTGAAGCTAATTACCAATGTTGCAGTACAAAGTGGAGGCTTTTCTGCTCAGGGAACAGAACAGACATTAATGAGAACTTCTATTTACTTATTTTTGAAAAAGATTTTCTGCACATTAATTTTAGTTTATTCAACATGCCACTCCTTGTCTTAAAGTAGCAGACCAAAAACCACCAACCTCTACACCCTGTCCTTGCCTTTTAGTTTATGTGCTTGATTTGCTTTATTTCCAGGGAGAAAATAAAACATTTTAATTTGACTTTACTGTCATATGGTTAGTTACCAACCTGAGATTTCAGTGAAATGTCCTTTGTTGAAGATTTAGAAAAACAATCAGTGTGCAGCAAATATTGATATGACTCTTAATGGCAATTTAGCTGATTAATATCCTTTCATGCTGCAAAGCAGCGTGAAACACAGCGTTTTAATGAACGCCAACAACAAAGAGTGTACCAGGTGTGTTACTAAGAAACAATCTCCAGTGTGATTTAATTAATCAAAGCATTGCATGGAGCAATTATGAGCAACCTTGTGTAAGTGGCAGTAGTACAAGGTCCTTGATTTAAAATTGGTTTTAAAGGAAGACATCATAGCTTAATAACTATGCTCTACTAGTCATAGAACAAACATTTTCTTAATCTGGCATCTGCTTTTACGTGGTTTGATGTTGATTTTTTTTTTATTTTGTGGTTTTTTGGGGGGTTGTGTTGTTTGTTTGTTTAAGTGGATGAAGAAAGGAAATGCTAATTATTTCAAGTGTTGGTAACTGGATGGGTGAAAAGTCACTGATCTGTTGAATATGTTGAATCATATTCTTTCAGTGCTTTTCACCATGTACTTTGCCCAAATCTACTGAATTGATTTTTTTAATAACCTTCTGAGAGGCTAAAGCTGCTCCTGCTGAGGAGGGAGCATTCCTGACCAGCCTCAGGTGACAGCCAGACGTGTGTGTGTGACACTGAAGCCAAATGGCCCGAGCTGTGCTCTGCCAGGGTAACAGTGCTGCTTTGTGGGAGCCTTTTGGTGGAAGGAAGAGGGTTCAGCTCACAGTCACGAGATGCAGAAGGAATGAAGTATTTCCAGAACGAGCATCTGCCCATTCCATTCAACACCAACCAAAAATTACCATAATCCACAGTGCTTAACTGGGAACCTGAGGCTTTTTTCTTAAGCAGATGATTGGAACGCAAACCTGTTTGGAGAATTAGGAAGGTTTCCCCTTTATTCATTGGAGGAAAAATTATTGTGACTGACTTACCCTCCCAACAGAAATAGGCAAGTTTTATCTCCTGCCCTCTGGCTCTCTTAGGGAGTTTACAGTTGAAATACGTTACCACAGTGTAGCTAATTCCTCTGCTATAAATAGTTATCTTTAAACATCAGAGTGGTAAAGGACTGTGTTTGTTTGGACCATAGCATAAACTATTGATGTGTGGACTTTACCCTGTTCAAATTCCATGCTCCAAGAGACATTGTACACTTTGTACAGTACACATGTTTTATAGAATAAAAAGAAGGAAGTTTTTCAGTTTCCTAGCAAACCCTGGAAGGAGAAGTTGAGCTCAAGATGAGGATGGACTGGAGGATCTCAAGTGGTCCCTTCTGACCCTCCCCATTCTGCGATCCTGTGATTTTGTTCTTGTATAGAATCAGAGATACCTGGGTTGGAAGGGGCCCTTGGCTGACAGTCATTATTTTGGGGTTGGGTTTTTTTGTCAGAAAAGTTTCTTGAGTTGTAAGGCTGCACTTATTACTAACATTATTTATTTCTTTTAATCTTACGTTCCTGCCTGTGTTTTGTTTTAAAGAACCTTGGCATTTAAGGATATACATAAGAGAGTTAAGATGTCCAGAACATAAAGTCAAACTGTGGGTTACATATTGCCTTTCAGCATCAAATTTTTTATATACTACATGTGCTGAAGAAAAATAGCAGTGGAGAATGTTCTGGGTTACATGGTTACATTTTTGTGGTTCTGTCTCAGTTCCCCGAAAAGAAACAGAGCTTGAAGTTTAGCCTGAAAGTCAAACTACTCTGGTTTTTTATTTTAACACATAAAACTTGCAGGTTTTAAGATCAGTCATGCAGAGGCCCAGAGGAATATCTCAGCAATAAAATATCTCCCTTGGCTGTTAATTTTCTCGTTAAGGCAGGCCTTTAACTATGTACATTGCAAATCAGACCACTGTAATACCTCGAAAGTGGAACTTCATCACGTGTTGAAATTTAATGTTAAACACAAGCTTAAACCCTTCATTTCCTAGCAGTGTCCTAAAGAATGATGGATGAGGTTCACTTGACTCCAGGAGCTGGAACTTTAAAGTAAACAGTTTGAGCATCTTGTGAATATGATAAAAGTCCTTAAAGATCCTCACTGAGGAGAAAGAGCTCAAAGACTTCTTCATTTCCCCTCCCACATGCACAATTCACAGCCTTTAGGGAGGAGAGTTTGTACTTCTTTCTACAGATATTCTTTAAACCTGCTGCTGCCAGAGGCAGCAGTTACTGCTTCTTACTTTGGTGACTGCTTTGGACTCCTCTTTACCCTGTTTCTTTTGCTGAGCTGGAAGCCCACATGGGCTTAAACCAGCACTGTCAGCAAAATATGTCAGCCTAAAATCCCCAGGTTTCACACTCTAAGGAAGAAAAAGATAAGTCACAGAGCAGGGAAGTTCTTAGAGAACATTTCCTTCTAGCAGACGTGTGTAGAACTCCATATGCAAGGTTTGTTCCCCTTAGATTCTGAGACAGAGGGACTAGATATGCTTGGAATAAAGGTACATCAGATAGATGGACATAAACCATGCTGTGCCTCATGGAGGAAGGAACAGTTCTTCTTTTTTATCATTGTTTTATGATGTTGGTGGTATTTTGGCTATATCTGAATGTGGTGGACATGAAGTAGGTGTGTTTAGACCCTTGCTGCTTCTTCCCATTTCAGAGCTGTCTGCTCAGAGCTCTGAACTGTCTGATAAACCTCCTTAAAACGCAAGATAAATACAACCCCAACAACAACAAAAAGACATCCACCCCATCCACCTTAATATTAATCCCCTCAGTAAATTCTCTACTTTGGTGTTTTGGGGCTATGATTTGCCTATAGGCTTGATGATTATAGGCAACACGCAGTGCAATTCTCCACTATCACACCCCTGCCAAATGTGACTCATTCCCTAGGCCCACAGTCCTGCAGGGAACTCAACTGTGCCAGACCTTTTCACAGCTTATCTCTGTCTCTGTGCTGGATCAGCTGTGCTGGCTGACAAGTTCTGTCATTATCAAATCTAGGAATTCATGAGTCATGACACAAGAGTTGTGAAATTAACTTTCAAATCAAGGAGCTTATATACACATATATATGCACATGCATCCATCTCCTCGCATGGACCCAAATGATACAATACATAATTCCAAATATAAAGGTTATTGTATTTCTTTTGACCTTTAAGGTTTACATTTCAGTGTTTTCTTTACGTGCTTGAAAGCTAGAAGCAGTTGTACGGTCTTAAAATATCCCACTCATTTTCTTATTTAATTGAAGAGCTCTGGAAACTAGTTTTTCAAAGAAGAATAGAGGAAAAGAAGTCAACAGCTGAGCAATGTTGTTTTGGTGGATCAGAGTCAAGGCTGAAATACAAACACATTTTCTGTCTGTCAGAAGCAGTTTTCTTCTTTCTTCAGTCTCTGCTGTGACCAACCTACTCGAAGGAGTAGACCCTGCCAAAGCATTTACAGCAAGGTGTTTGAGGCTATACCTTTATAGATGTATGAGCCTGAATTTCCATGCTGCACCACGTAGGAATGTAGATAGGCCTATGCTTGTGATTGGAATGGGCTAAAATGTGGCTACATGACAGATGGGCTTCTAAAGTGTATAAAGGCATATTTCTGATTTAGATTGCAGGAGCAGAGATTAAAGATTAAGGCTTCCAAACTGTCAGTGCTTTCTGAATTTCCACATGGAAGCAGTCAATACATAATAGATGGCTTGCAGGAATTATGTTGCTTTTATCCAGTTTTCCCCCCATTCCCCTGTTTCAAGCTTTAACATCATACAGATAGTGCTGTGCTGCAAAACTTGCGGGTGTCTGCTATTGCCCTTCAAGGATTGCAAAGGAGTTCTGCCACCCTCTTCTTTTCTGTTATTTATGGACCCTGATTTAGTTGTAAGTGAAATAAAAAAAAAGGGGGGGGCGGGGGGGAAGTCAGAAATGTTGAACAGAGTGAGTGAAAACTACAAACATTTTTGTTTTATTTATTGGTTCAGATAGCTGAATTTTCTGGAACAGAACTTCTATCTGAGAATGGCAGGTGAAACTCTAGAGCTGTGAAAGAATTTGCCCGTTGAAGGGAATTCTCCTGATGGCAGCCATGGCTTGCGTAAAAGGCTGTGAATCTATGCATGGTGCTTTCTGAGTTAGACTGCCACTGATCTCCATTTCCACTGGGAGAAATAGTAATGAGTTTAAACCTGCATCTGGGAAGATTTTGGTTAGATGGTAGGAAAATCTTTCTAACAGCACAAATGGGCACAGATTGGGGTATTAGGTCTTTTCATTGCCTTAACTTGCTGCCTTCTGGCCTGAATTCATTGTGAAAACCAGAGCCTACATCAGAGGTGTTGCTTACATAATTAATACAGCTGCCCCTAAGTTTTAATGGGAAACGTGAGTTAAATCCTTCTGCATGGGCCCTCTCTGCAAATGCCTGGAGCATCTGAGTGGTTCTGCACTGACTGTGCTCAAGAACTTGTGTACATAGAACTTGTGTAGAAAAGCTGAAGAATTGCAGAAACTTAAGATACAGCTGTGTGCGTTGCAGCATGTTTCTCTGGGTTTTGAAGTCTTATGTTTGATAATTTGATAAAGATATGAAATTTAATAAAGTGTAATTAACATTGTGTAGCACAGTGTACAACAAATGCTGTTTATATATCTCTCACTGATAAACAGGGCATTTTATGTCATAATGTCTGAACAGTTAGCTGCATGCGTGCTAAATGCTGCTTTTAATTAAACAATAAAGAACGTAACAACCTTTATTGTATTGTTGTAAATTTTGACGTGCTACAACAATTTTGATTCCTTAAAAATTAATTGCCTAGGAGTGTGTTTAAGTAATATTGATTATGCTGGTGCTTTGTGTTGATCTGTGATACTTAACCCAGCATTTAAAATATCTTTTTTCCATTTTACATTTGTGATGCAAGAATAAAAGCAAAGTACAAAACAAATAGGCACTTGAATTCTAATAGCAATAAGCAATAAATGTCAGGCATCTGGAAATTATGGTTGCAATTTCATCAGAGTACACTTTGTTCTATTATGCCTGCATGAATTTTGCTACAGGCAAAATCTATTACAGATAACAGTTAAGAACCTTTCTAATCTACACAGATAGTCATGGAAAAAGGCTAGAAAGCGAAATGTTGGAAAATGTAATATTGCCAAGTAAAACTGACACTCAGAAAATAATGTGATCAAATTTAGAACTGCAGAGATAATTTCTGTAAGATCGCGTTGGAGCAGAAATTTCTGGACTGTTTGGTCCTGCTGAAGGGCGTATAACTAATAACAGGCAGTGTATCATTAAATGTGTTTGTGTACTCCAGATAGATAGATGTTTATCTCTGTACTGCAGGCTAGTTAATTTGCTTGTTTAATGATTGTTACCTGAAATAGCAGTTACCAAGTTGGGGCTATACATTAGAAGCCAGTACTTTTCCATTGCTAATGATTGTATTTGAATAGCAGCAATTTCTGCTCCAGGTCATCTCTATTGCCTGCAAAAGTATTCGTGTCATATGTTTTATCATGCATTATGATGCTTTACAGCTCTTTAATTGACTCTGTAAAGATTTACAGCCTGTTGATCAATTAGACTTCTGTCGAGTTCCAAAAGGAGGTTGTTCATTTTACATGGCATCTTGATGCCAAAGTGCCATGTTCTAGACAGCTTCATTTATCCTGGGTTACGCTGGAGTAACATCAAGCTTAGACACAAGTAAGAATGACACTCGTGCCGCAGAGACTCTTAACATTTTGTATTTATACTTTTGCTCTGGGATATAATATAGAATTGAAAAGATAACTTGATTTCTGCTCTTTAAACAAACTCTTTACCAAATTGAAAGTGGGTATATTGGATTGCATCCATCTCTACCTTTTTAATAAGAAAGTCTAAATTTTTCTTTCGGTGTAAACATCAGTCCTAGACTTTTTTTATACTTGGTAAGGAAGATCACTTATGCAACAATAAAATGTGCAAATACATGATTTGCATTGGCAGTTTGCTTTCTTCACTATTTAGGCATTCTTTTCAATAACCAAACAGGTAGATAAGCATTGGTTCATGCAGTAAGCAGCACAATAATGGAAGTGTTAAAACTTGTAATTGTACAGTGGTTACAGCTGGGGTTTTTTTTTTACTAATAGCTATCTTGGTACAATATCATGAAATATTATTATAATAAGCTTAGTGAATGAATCATATCCTGCTTGAAAATGCAGCTCCTGTGCTGAGGAGCCAAATAGTCATAAGGGAAAGTCTTTGTGCACAAAATGTTTAGGGGATGTAAGGGTGGAAGAATTTTAAGGAATGAGAATTGTTTTTACCTTTTGATGTGTGATTCAACATCAATGAAACTAGAGAACTGTGAATCTCTAAAATTCTTGTCCTACTTATATATATAATAGAAAAGAGCTTTTAAAAAGTAGGTGGAAGATTGTCTCTTTACTAGTAGAATGAAAAAGTTTATTTCACTTCACAATGAAAATTAAAATGCTTCTTTTCTCAGTGTTCTGGTATTTGGACATCCTTTAGGGTTTTGGGGTTTTTTTGTGAAATGCAGAAAGGAATCTTTGATCAGTGTGAAATAGTTCAGGACTTGAAACAGAATCTGTTTCCAGTTTTGCGTATTTTGGAGAATAGAAAATATAATGTCTTCTCTAGCTAATTTTTTTTTTTTTTAAAGTTCTCTTTGGCAGAGAGAATGCTTCCTAGTGTTCTTTAAAAATCAGTAAAATTCTTTATAACTATATTTTTAATTTCTTTATGTTTAACTGATGGGTGTGCAATCATGGTAGTGCTTGGGGAACAAATGCTAGCTTGGACTATTTTTATTTGGAAATGCATTTGTTGAATGGAGAGATAGAATTTGGCTTCAGAAAGGGGAAACAAATCAGTCAAAAATGCTGTGAGCGACATGGTTGATTGGCTTGGGAGAAATGTAAGCACTTATGTTGATTCCAGCAGAGAGATGTAGATTTTCTGGGTCATGAAGAAGAGCCTATGCCAACTGTCCATGTACCTTGGCTGAAGAGGAGCCTGTCTCCTCTCTCAAGCAGATGGATTATGTTCAGAAGTTGATGACTCTGTCTATAAAGTTCAGGAATTAAACTGGCCATGGCAAACGAAGAATCTTTTGTTTCTTTCCTAGTCCCTTACCCCATTTCTGGTGACGAACACTTCGGTATCGTGACCAGCCAATAATGTTGGCAGCTGTGCTTACAAAGGTTTTCACAGCCCATATCTATCCTCCCCAATTATGTAAGCTAAACAATCCTGAAGGTGAAAATGAATCTTTATATTAATTGTAATCTCTTACAGTACTTGTGATGTCTTCTCATGGGTGTTCTTGTTCTGAAATGTATGATCAATCCGACTGAAGAAATGTAAAACCACTTTCATATTTAATATCAGAATGAAGAAAGCATATTAATGCCTTTGATGCCACTAGGGTTGCAAACCCTAGGGCTAGAATTTGTCTTGATTGTGCATATCTATGAATTTTTAAAGGAAAGAGGACAGATTCTGACTTAAATGAGACTACATGTGTGAGAAGGGTTCATATTTCAGTAGCTGTTGTAAGATCACAATCAGACTCGTCTTTGGCATTATTTTTACAAGGAGATAGAACATGCAACCGTAGGAAAAAATGGAACCCTTTCTAAAGATGTGTGCTGTATTAAGCACTAAGTTAATATTCAGTTTGCAGCTGGTTATACATAGTAACTTTTATATTCAGCTCAAATACTTATTTGAATAGAATTTATTTCAAATGGCATACAAAGATAATCTCCCTGTATACTTAGTAGAATGTAATTTTGAATGAAAATGGTTTATCTGAATAAATTTGTTCATAATTTTGCTGATTATGGGAAGAAGTCGTGTATTTTCATGTAAATTTTTGGTCCTGTAAGCCTTCTATCTCTGTTTGTTAAAGCTTTATATTTGGGTAATTTAAAAATTCTAGTTACTATACTAAAATGTACAAAGCATCTAGAAATCTCTTTTTTCATTAACCTGATAGTTTTAATTCAATTACCTGATATATGTTGAGTACTTGAAATTGTAGTAGTTTATTCATTTTGAAGCCCTTTAGTTCTAATGATCACAGCATCACAGAGTGTGCTGAGCTGGAAGGGACCCACGAGGATCATGGAGTCCAGCTCCCGGCCCTGCACAGGACATCCCCAAGGGACACACCCTGTGCTGAGCATTGGCCAAACACTTCCTGAGCTCTGTCCGGCTGCTGCTGTGCCCACTGCCCTGGGGAGCTGTTCCAGAGCCCAACACCCTCTGGGGAAGAACCTTTTCCTGGTATCCAACCTAAGCCTCCCCTGCCACAGCTCCAGGCCATTCCCTGGGCCCTGTCACTGTCACCAGAGAGCAGAGTTCAGTGCCTGTCCCTCCTCTTCCCCTCACGAGGAGTTGTGACTGCAATGGGGCCTCCCCTCAGTCTCCTCCAGGCTGAACAGGCCAAGTGCCCTCAGCCCCTCCTCACACGGCTTCTCCCCAGGCCCTTCACCATCCTCGTGGCCTCCTTTGGATGTTCTTTCATAGTATGAGACCTTCCCTATATTGTGGTGCCCCAAACTGCCCCCAGCAGTCAAGGTGAGGCCTCCCCAGCCCAGAGCAGAGCAGGACAATCCCCTCCCTTGCCCGGCTGGCGATGCTGGGCCTGATGCCCCCAGGACAGGGATGTCCCTCCTTGGCTGCCATATTCACCTTGCCATTGAGCAGGACCCCTGGTCCCTTTCCATGGCACTGCTCTCCAACCTCTCATTTCCAGTCTGTCCATAGATCCAGGTTTGCCCTATCCTAGGTGCAGAATCCGGCACTTTCCCTTGTTGGACTCCATAGGATTGGTGATTGCTCAGTCCTCTTATCTGTCCAGGTCTCCCTGTAGGGCCTCCACGCTTTGAAGAGACTCAGCAGCGGAACCCCAGTACTGACAGGTCACTCCGTGCACTGTAACCCTCTGTGCCTGACCCATGAGCCAGTTACTCACCCACGCCAGGCTGTTTGTCCAGCTTTGGAGTGGACAGTCAGAATACTTCTAAAAGATGGATCAAATCTAAGTCCCATTGGAATTACCTTCACCTTGGCTTTCTGCCCTTCATGTATTGGTTCTTTTTTGTGATCCCAGAGAAAACAGGCCTTGCAAGCTGTGCTTGGCACCAGGACCAGCTTGCCAAAGATTCTCACTGGAAGCCTCTGAACAGGAGAAATTAATTGGAACAAAAAACTTCATCCTTTCTTATTGGTAACGTAAGTTTCACACACCTTATAATGAAAATCATGGCACGTCCGTGCCCTCATCTGAGTCAGAACAGTAAAAATTTTCGGCACTTTTGGCTCTCAGAAAAATTATTTTTGCTTCTCTTCTCCTGAGTCCTTTCCCCAAAATGCTTCTTAAACATTTCTAGTTTTAGTCCAAACTTTATGGCGAGGGGCTTAAATATGTAGTTATCCTATGTTACATAAACCTAAGTTGCAAAACGTGTCCTTTATTTTATGAGACAAAAGCTGGAAATATAACATGAGCAGCAGATATTTATTATTATCATAAAACATTGATTTGAGCATGAACATAAGTATTTGCCTTTTATAGGACACACAGATCCTGGGAGAGATGCTTTCTGGTAGGTTCACCTGCGCTTTATGTTGACTGCACCATCAGAAAATGCTGCTCAGTTCTGTAATCTGATGTGCTCTTTTATCAGTCGCAAATCTCACAGTCTGTGTGATAAAAGTGAGAAAGACCAGGTGCATGAAAAGCACAGTGTGCAGCAGGAATTTGATGAGTGCAGAGATAGTGTGGGGCAACAGCGACCGCAGTCAATTTGGAAACTCACACAATTGAGTTCTAGGCTTTCTATAGATCTTTAGAGAAATGTATCCTGTCTGCACCCCTCTGTCAAGTGAGAATAGTGATTCCTTTGTGAAGCTCAGTGTAAGACCAAGGAAATATTACAAATTGTTATCTAAGTAAGCTCTCTACTCTCACAGCACTGATGTCAGGTAAGATTAGGAAACCAGGTTTTTTTCCATTAAAGGTACATTTTAATACAACCATATGAACTAAGTAATTTTGGATCGTTTTTTCTGTATCCTTCCTGATCAGTCTATTTTTTCTCTTTTTTTCTTTTTCCTCCACTGTGTCACCCCTTTCCCCCTGTCTCTTGGAAGAAAAAAAACCATCATGTATTAATCTGTGGTGTGTTGCCACCCTGATTTTCATTCACAGCCATGGAAAAAGGGAGCTAACATTTATTATTCATTTACTAGCTATTTCATTCCATTTGTTTATTATGTTGTTCTTGTGGGGTGACAGGGCCTTGGTGTGTTTAGAAAGGTTTGCCATCAGTCAGTCCACCACAGGTAGGAGAACACTGTTGTAGAGGGGGAACTTGCTCAGTGATATATTTTTCTCTTGTGTTGAATGAAGATCATCTGCAGTGGAAACTGTGACCTACTTAACACAAATGAGATTGCTTAATGGCTGCTGATTGGTTGTCAGAGAGTTTTCTTTAAATATACATATCCATCATTAGCCACTTTGTAATAATAAATGTCTCCTGCATTATCCCATTTGTCTGTTTATATCACAAAGTAATGTGTCATACTATAAAATGCAAATGTGTTCATTGAGATAAGTTTGCTTTATCCTGATGTTGAGTGGTGTAGCTACATTACATGACATCCAAGGTGTCAACTAATTAGGTATTAACATATCTCTTATGTAATTGACTTTCAGAAATAATTTCTTTGACGTGAATAGTTGTCTACAGAGCTAGGGAAGAGCTACCAAAAATGCCAGTGCACAAGGAATCCTGCAGAGATATTCTGTAGAAGGGATTTACATTCTGAGGCTTGATAAGATGACCAAGGCAGTGCACAGACAACATGAGGGATAGCTGGCATCTTGTGGTATTTTTGTCATCTTTGTTTCTGGTTATGTGCCTTGTTCATCAAAGGTAATGGCAGAGTTTTGCTTTAGCAGAAAGGGAAGATATTTCTAAAGCTTTTAAAATATAAGAGGGCATAATCTGAAACTTCTGATGTTTCTTTCCCCACCAAATCATTATGAAACCATTGGCTTTGTTTCATAATGATTGTTTTTAAACAAATTTATTTCTAATATACAGAGTTGTAGTATATTGCACATTACCACTGGAGCTGTTAGGAACAACTAGCTAATAGTTTCATAAATGACATAGCTGACTTTATTTTGGTTGTGCACTATTAGGGAAAATGAGGAAAGAGAGGACTCAAATTATGAACCAATTATATTTGAAACAAATCCTTTAAAGGTATTGTGCTTTTGTTTGGTTTTTTTTCAAAGGAGTCATTATTGCAATCCTAATGGAGAAAAATTAGTCTGCTTTAATTGAATTCAGCAGGAGTGAAGCCAGTTCAGTAAGAGGTGTTTTGATAGTGTGATGTTGTGTTGTTGATGCCCATGAGTATTGGATAAATCTGATACTTTAGGGTTATGGTTTATTTTTCAGGTGTATCAAGGCATTGGCTAAATTTCCAGAAGTGCTTCCACTCTAATCAAATGTGGTCTTTCAATTTAAAACTCTCTGTCCTTCTTCAGAAACTGCAGTGAAATGAAGAGGTGTGGACATGTCTCCTTCACAGCTCTGACCTGGGCTCTCAGCACAATCAATCAGTGTTTGTACACCTCACTCCAAAGTCTGCAGTCAGGATATTTCTGCTCTTCTGTCGTTGCTGGGATAGAGACGGAAACAAGAAGGACTTGTTTCGTCATATCACAAATACACCTCTCTCCATCCACAAGGGCTGAGCCCCACTGGCTAATCATTTCTGCCCATATCTGACTTCATGGCAAGTTTGTGAGTTTAGGGTGAATTAATTCCCAAATTGATTGCACTGAGAAGTCATCTGTCTGAAAGCTAGCAAATAACCAATTATGAAGATGTGCCTCCCTAGCCAATTAAAGTGTACAGGTGCAATAATTTTGCTATCAACAGCTTTGATGTTTATCTAGAAAGTTTTATATCAAGAAATGTTTTGAAAGAACATTGGGAAATGAGCCCATTAGAAAAATGTTTTTACTGCCTGATGCTAAAAAGGTGACTTAGGAGTACTGGATTCACTACTGACTGGCTGTGTTGATATGACTTAACCCCCACTGTTCAAGTGACCAGGCAAAGAATCACTGTGGATGAAGAGGGAAGAAGAGGAAGAAAAACCCGTGTTAGCCTCTGTTTAATTATCTTTAAGGACTCAGTTTATAAGAGAGGACTATCCTTGCGGATAATTAGAATTATGTAGTTATTGTGTAGGGAGCAATTTTGCTTCTCTAGCTTGGCTATCCTTTGCACAGAGCAATAGTTCTTTACCCTGAAGCCAGTGGGAATGCAATGAAGCCCTGTAATGACAGTGACAATAAAGCAAGCAGTTTTATTTAGAAAAAGAAACATAATAAACTGGGCAAAGTATTTGAAGTGAAATACGTAGTGCTCCCTAGATCCTGATAAACCTTTTCCTAGGTTTACACAAGTACTGGCTATTACAAAGAGGGAGGCTGAACCGAGAATCCAGAGGGCTCCAGGAACCTGGATCAGCTAAGCTGGCAGTGTGTGCTGTTCCTAACAGTAACTATTTAAGGTTAGGTTCAGTTTGCTGCAGCCATGCTACACAGCACCTGACAAGTGTTGCACAGTTCTGCCTATTTCCAGCAGGAACTTGGAGAGCTTTTTTCTCTTTACCTTGTTCATTACTTTTCTTTATTCAGGTTTCAGTAAGATCTTTGAAAGCTTATTTTACAGGTGCAGTTTCTCCAAAGTAAGCCATGATTAATCCTTGCACAAAGCTGAGATAAGATACAGCAGCCTAAAAGAAGGTCTTAGATTACTCTTCAAACACTGGCAAACACAAAAGCATAATGTCTTGAAAGTAGTTTGTAGTTGATTTTTTCTGTGTTGTTTTTTGGGGGCTGGGGGAAGGCTTTTTTTTGTTGTTTTTTTCACTGCCAAAGCTCCTGGTTACCCATTCATAAGAAAGACCCAAACACTAGGTCAGGTGAGTGACAGAGGTCTGGCTGCCAAGTTTGATGCAAGTGTAGTGGGAACAGGCTGGTGGAGTAAGGGGTCGAAAGGACCTTTACCTGCTCCTCCTGCAGAGGTCTTGCAGACTCCACCAAGTCTGTCATGATCTGTTTCAGTGTTTTCCCATGGATTGTGCTTCCCTTCTTTCTGTCATCTCACTGTTTGCACTCAGAAGTTTTGGCTTGTGCAACATCCAGCTGGAGTCATGCCCTACTTTTTGACAGTGGTGTGACTGTTTCTTCTGAGGCTGATGTATTTATTTTCATCTTTCTACTCTTCCTCCCAACAGTAACTTCATAATCAGGTGAATAGGTGACATTTTGCTATTGTTACCAGCTACCTTCAATTTTTCAAATAAAGACAGTTCATGAGGAAGAAAATAATCCGGATTCTTTCTTGCTGAATTACTCCCTGCTGCAGGTGTAGGACTTGCATGACAAACCTCTTTATCCTGAATGATCTTGGGGTATTATGCTGATATTTTATGGAGATAATCTATGTGGACACTTGCTGATGACCTCAGGCAAGCCAGACTGAGGCCTGGCTGCAGAATGCACCTCTGAATGTGGTGGCAGCATCTTAACAAATTCATATAAGAACAAAAAGCACATATATGATCCAACAAGGTTGTCATGTCACTTATTTGCTTTAAAAAAAAAAGAAACAAGAGCTAGTTTCTCCTCCTTTGACACTCTTCATCTACTTGGTTAGTTTAAGCTTATAACTCTGGGCTACTCTTCCTGTGTGCATGGGGAAGATGTGCAGTGTAGGAAAAATTTCTTTCCCACCTCCTACTATTTACTCACAGACCTACACAGCTGCCTACAGCAGCTACTCCACAGAGAGTGTGTGACTTCCTTTACAGAGGTGGAGGGGGTGACTTACTCTAGTTATTCCGATTTGCACATTAGCACTTTCTTAAGATGTTCCAGGAGCACAGGCTGGTCCTTTTCCTCCCCATTTATGTGTGTCTTTGTGGAATAGATGCCTTAACATAAAGGCAGCTCTCATAAAATTATCTTCCAAGGAATGACAAATGGAAATTGTAATATAGACTGTGCATAAATGAAAGGTAAAGGAAGAGAAAAAAGCCCCAACCCAAAATCCAACTTGCATCTTTAGCTCAATTGGCTCTTGGTGAGAATGGCACTAGGTACAGCATCGTAACAAATGACTTGGTGTGATTAATTGCATTAATTGGTATTTGTAATACCTCCAGTTGCTTTCAGAGGGCTGCTACTGAAGAAATCTTTCAGCTGACAGCAAAGTGATTGGCTAATGGCAGACATGGAGAATAATTGACAACTCAGGCAAAACATCTGGGGATGAAATATATTTTGTCAAAGAGCTAAAGCCCTTGTGTTGAGAAAATGCATTTTTTCCCCTCTGATCCATTCTGTCAACAAAATACTTTTCATCAGAAACATCAAAGCTGTTTCATCTGAAAATTTCATTTTTGAATCCCTTTATCTATTCTGTTGACAAAAATTTCTGTCAACTGACTCAAACCATTGTATTAACAAATTTCTTTTTGTCAATCATGATTTATTCTTTTGGCAAATGCATTCTATAATACTCTGCTTCATTCTGTGGAGAGAATACATAAATCAGACTCCATCTTAATTTTTTAGGAAGTGGAAGTCAAAAGTAAATGTAGTGTCACAACTGCTTATCTGCTGAATCTCTCCACTGATTAGGCTTATTTAAAATATATCCAGTTGAATTAAAGTTTCTGCTGAATAATGCACAAGTTGAAGTAAGAAAGTTGTAGGTGGAATAAAATCACATTTCTGAATGTTTTCTTTGCTGAATCTGCCTGCTAATCACAGCTTTCAGACTCACAATAGAAAGATGATCTCTAATGAGCTGTGCTTTAACTGGTTTCTAGATGCTGATGAACTGGAGGTTTATTGTAACATCACTGCTTATAATGAACTACTGAAGTAGAAAAAAATATTGCAGGCACCCCTAATGTATTCCAAGCTAAATTAGGATTAACCAGTGTAGTATACAAATCAATTACAAGCTTGTTCCTTAAACAAAGAGTATATCTGTTCAAAAGCAGAATCATGATGATAAGAAAAGGATAAGTAAAAGCTCTAAGTATAAATACTAGTAATGTACATTAAAAAAAAAATTAGTCTTTTAACTATTCCTTGTATGAATGGAAAAAGAAGATCAATCAATCACTGGCATGTGCATAGGCCAGCTGACCATTCCAAAATCAAATGTTCCCAAAGTAGTCATTACATTGATGTATCTTAATTAATTTTTGCAAATGTAAATTGAAAAATCTTTTTAAATTGGTCAATCCCCATTTTTCTTGAAACTAAACATTACTGTGTGTGGGGACTCTTTCCAGTCCCAACTCAGACTATCCTTCTTTGTAAGGAGTAGACTGTGTTTAGTACTATTTCTGCCTACTCAAATATTTTTTGCCATTGTGCAGGTTTGGAGGGACTTTAAGTCTCGAAATAGGATGTTGTTGGTGTGTTTGGTGTTTCTTTTTTAATGTTTGTTTGGGTTTTTTCCCTGCTGTGTGCTTCCTGCATTCTGGATCTTTTCTCCCTGGATTTAGTTTCGCACTTTAACTTCTATTTCATCTCTGGAGTTTTTGCCCGTTATCTACATAGGGGCTACAAGGCAGTCACTTTCCATAAAGGCTGCAGTATGCAATCAAGCTGACAGGTCATCATTTATTAGCATCTTTCATTAGAATGTTGGGAATTTGGCATGTCATTTTACTGAAAATATCGTATGATTGCTTGATTGATTGACACTGATCAAAATTTGTTTCTTCATCTACTGTTGCACCAAATACTGAGACTGATGAGTTGCATGTAATATCAGTAATTCCTAGAAAAATATGGAGCAGCCAGTCAAGGGAGTGGTTTGCTCAACATTATTTCAGGTACTTTAAGAAGACAATCCTAAATTCTTTTAGAATGAGACTTGTTAAGGCTGAATTTTACTTCCCGAAATGTTAGCCCTTGTCAGAATACAAAAGGTACAAGGGGAAAAGGGTCTCTCTCTTGTGTAACAAGTCAGAGAAAGTCTGGACAACTGCCATGAGGGAGACATCTGACAATTACAGCTTTGAGAGAAATATTGGTTTGAGAAATACGTAAACATTGTAGGTATCCTTGACTCATTTAGCACTAAAGGAGTTTTCTTCTCTTTTCTTAAACTAGGAAATCCATATTGACCACAGCTGCCCTAATCACAGAGGAAACTGCTCGGAAGAACAATTGGACATAGGGGAAAAGTGTGGTTCCTCTAATAGAAAACCTGATTCTGGAAAAAATTCTTCTAATTTGAGGAGTGCACTTGCCTTTAGTGGAGGTTGAACCTTTTTGGAGTTGTTCTGGACAAGCCCAATACCAGGTTTGTCTGCATAAAGAGAAGGGAAGTGGGAGGAGCTGGGGCTGTTTCTCGGCTGTGCAGGCATCAGCCTGACTTTGAGCGTGTGCGTAACCTCAGAAGTCGAGAACTGTGGAGGAACATTTTCCCTGGTGGGGGCCAAGTTAATTAAGAGGAATGAAAAGAATAAATCTGTTCTATGGATTTTTCCAGTGGCTGTTCAGTGGAGGCTGGTTTCACTAGGAGCAGATTACAATCTAATGTGTTAGCACAAAGAAAGGACAATGCTGTGTAGAGAAGATTTTTTAACATAGAAACTAAAAGAGCAAAATTTGATATTTTACTGCTTTCTCCAAAGGGCATCAATATTTTACTGTTTTGCTTAATGAAGGCGATAACCACCTGTGTTCTCTACAGCCTAAAGTCTCTCTTCCCTCACCTCCCTTTCGTCTTTCCCCTGACATGAAATGAGGGAGGCAAATATGAAGAGGATGTACAATGACTACGTTGCTGAAGGAGAAAGGCTGAGCTCTAGCACATCTTTTTAATTTACTGAGGTCCAAGCCTCTTATTGAGGTTTGTGGGATTCAATCATTGATCTTATGAGAAGAAAAAATGGCTTGAAATTAGAATATAGTCCAGGAACAGTTTTAAGTGAGTCTTTTGGAGATGTGTGAGTCTTCTCCTTGGAGACGTAATTTGCACATTATTTTTATTAGTATGAAATGGCTGGCCTCCCCCATACTCACAGTATAAACCAGTAGTATTGGGAGGTGGAACTAGTGTTCCTCCAATTCACTTTGCCTGGGTAGGAAGGACGAAATAAATATTGCAATTTCTTCATAACATGAGTGTGCAAAGATTTGTAAAGATTTGGTGCATAGCTTGAAACAGCCAAATGAACAGCTGTACTTGATGCAGCCCTATCAGCTGGGCTGCAGTTATAAATTATTACTCCTCATGGAAAGCATTTTCAGTGTTATCATGGCACAATAGGTGGAAAGGACTGGGCACTTGACTTGGATTTGCCATTTTCCTTGGGAAAGTAACTTGTTTCTGTGTCTGTAGTATAAAATAAAGCTATTTGCTCTCCCTTGTGAAGTGCTGGCATACCCACAGTATCACAGAATAATACACTCATCATGAGAGTTAAATCACAACGGAAAGCTTGTCTTAAGTTTATATTTATTTTAGTTTCTCCTGTAGGCAGGGTGAACTATGTTCTGTAGCCCCAATATATTAATTTCTTTTGTTCTGCTGATTCAGTTTGGCCATGGTACAGCTGAAGGAGAAGGTTCTGCACTGTTTGTTAATACTGTACATTTTAAATTATATGTTTGTTTTTGAAGCTTCTAGCTTTCTGCTGCAGCATTAACAGTAGGATAAAGAAGTGCCACAATACATTTGCTACTTGTCCCTGCAATGACCCTGATTTTTCTTAAGAACTTAAAAATTCTCTGAGAGAATAACTCTATCTACGACAATTCTCATGATTCCCTAAAATCAGCCAGATAGAAAATACAGCCTGCAGTACCTGTGAATACATGCATCATTTTGTCCTTCGTGATATATTAGTGGTGTCAAGTGCTGATGAGATCATAGTTGATAGTGGTTGCTGATACAGGCTGAATGAGTGGTGAGGTAAAGATTTTAAATCCATCTGTTCCAGAATTCACTCAACTGGATTCAACCCCACTTCCATCTTTTGTCAGCTGATGTAAGATCAGGAACATCTCTACTGAAGGCAAGTCAGTTATGCTGTGTCAAAGAGTTGAAGGTAGGAAAAAATGATTAATTCCTATTCTAGTCTTGTTTGATTAAAGCAAGCTCTGCTGCAGAAGCCCATGAAGTTTTATCTGCTAAAACCTCTCAGATCAGAAGCAATTGCATGCTGACCTATTGCTATAAAACGTCATGGATTTTGTTTTTAGCTGAGGCTATTATATGCACTTTCCTAAAACCTTTGGTTTTCCTCTCTCTTGAAAATATTGCTTTTTAATGTGAGTAAAAGCAGGGTTTGCTTCTATTCTTGAATTATGTTGGGTTTTTTGTCAACCTTCCAGCAATACAGTGCATTTTGGTCAGGTGTGATCTAATTATAGAATCACAGAATATCTCAGCTGGGAAGAGATCCATAAGGATCATTGCTATCAGTCTCTAAACAATTTGAACATGGCTAGTTGACTTAATTATTTATTTCTTCATTATAGCAAATATTAAAACCTGCAAACTGCTAGGTAAGCACTGAGTGCTGCCAGAATTTTGTTGTGTAGTACACCATTTTCTCATCTTTTATGCATATTTATATAGTCTAGCTGATTCCTGTGGTGCTGATCTGGGGATCTCAGTCTATTTCCTTTGATTGTGATGCTGGCATGAAACAATATCCCTGGAAATGAGGTGATTATTTACAAGGAGCTCTATATCTGTCCATATTCATTAGTGTGTCCTAACTTGTATTGGGCCCCAGCATTTTGCACCGTGACTTTTATTCTTGCTTTGGTATTTAAATCTCCTTGATCAATAGCATGTTAGATTGTCGTTTTCTGCTTGTTGTGACAGTTTTCTGTACTCAGTCTGTCTCTCCAACACACAGCATATGTGCACACATACTCCTAAGGAGAAATCATCATTCATCCCCCTCCATGGCATGCACATTGCCCAATTTGATATAGACGGAGATGGCATTCTAGGGATTCTCAGTTAAGTTCTGGATAAAACTGATGGCTGTGCCATTTGAACTAATTGCGTAAGGACGGTCAGCACTAGGACTTAAACTGCCTTAAAATGTAAGTATCTGACAGGCCTTGGTGGTTGAAGTCAATGTGGAATGTGCTGTACACTGGTTTATTTAAGTACCACTTACGTGTTTATATTTGTGGTCATATTGGGCGCTGTTCTAATGGGATTAGCAACTTGCTGTCTGCATTTGAGGCAGCCATAGAGGGTTTGTACGGAAAAATAAGAATACAACTGAGTGAATCACATTGCACAGTACAAGGCTGAAATACTGTGCTTTCTGTTACTTTAGTTGCATATTTATGCAACATATAAGCATTAGTGTTTCAACATTGCTCATTCCCAGCTCAAATAAGATTCTCTTCCTGAGAATGAAAAATGGTTTAGCAAGAGCTGTCCTTTATGTACCCTGGACTTGATGGCTAAAGGAAGGAACAAACCGCTTTCTAATCCCATCAGAAATGTGTTTTACAGGGTAAGCTGTGAAAGAGACAAATTCCATTCTCTGACTTGCTGCTACTGCCAGGTTGTCCCAGATTGCTCAAGACACAGAAAGGATAAAAGGCATTGGGGGTTATGAAGCTGCATTAGTCATTGCATCACGGGAACATCTTCATTGCATGGAATACAAGACTTGGGGACAGGATCTTTTGATCTGCTAAATGCCTTTTGCCTTTGTCCTTTTGCACCTTTCCAAGTTCTGCTGCCTTGCATTCTTTTTCCCCAACTGTCTTTCTGAGTTGGCTTAGTTTGTGCTTGGACCAGATCTGAGCATTCCAGTGAGTCTGATTGTTTCACTTCTGTGAACCTATTTCTGTTCTATTATGTTAGCATCTTGGTTTTGCTGAGCAAAGCAGCACAGCAGGTTCAGCAGCTGCCAGTGGCAGAGAACATGCCAGACCAAACCAAGAACAGCTGCTTCTCTTTTTCCTAGATTTCAAATGGGTTCAGTGTCAATTTTTTATGTATTTCTTCATATTTTTCCTTCCTAACCAAGAATATCTGTAAGACATAATAAATAACTGAGACTTGAAAGTGACCCCTGTCAGTGGGCAGTTGTGTTTTCTCTGACTTGTAGAGAGGATGAAGGCAACAGATTGTGTCAGGCCAAACTCCCTGTTGAAGTGCCATGAAATGTTTTGTTCAGCAGATGTAATACTGTAGAAAAACCAAACCAAGGGGGCAAACAGACTTGAGCTAACACTGGCAAACTGGGCATCTCCCCCTTTATTCCTCTTGTCATGTTGAAGGTTGTGAAATCCTGTCTTTCATCCTGCTGACAACAGGTGTGTGAGCTCCTGTCTTGTTTAGGTGTTTGTGATAGATATGATCGAAGTGGAGATGAAAGTTGCTTCAAACTTTCCAGATGTTCTGACTTTGAGCATTAAGCTCTCCTTCGGTGTGTTTAAAGAGAGACTGATGACCTTTTTACTCACTGGAGTATTCTAATTGGTTTAAATGAGCTCCATTTAATTGGTTTAAATTATTTTAAGTATCTAATTTTACTATTCAGTGTCTTAAGATGCCTGTCATAATAGCTGCTATAAATACACATATTGATTTTCAATAAATACTTTCCTGTGCTAACTCATCAACCATCTAAGGGTTGCCTGATATTGGATAGGGAATGTGTCTGTTGACTTGAGGCTTCCTCTTGAGGTCAGGGAGTCTTTTTGTTAGCTGGAACAACTAGATCAGGATCAAAAGAATTTGGGCATGAGGGTTGACCTGTAGAATGTAAAATCTAGTACAGTCTTTGATTTTTTAGATTAATATGGGTTAATGCTGCTGAACAGTTTCCTCTTTGCATTCCACTACCTGTCTGTGCAGCAGAAAGTGATGAGAAGACATATGGCAGATACCAAGGCAGCACAAGGTGTGGCTGGTGCCTGTGGGGATGGGCCCTTCTCTCTTGAGCCTTGAAAGGGTCTCTCTGGTCTCAATGGCCCTGTGGGCTCAGTAGGGATGGATTTACTTCTGTTTCTCTGGAGTTAGCAAGGCTTGCCCTTCGGGTGAGGAAGGGGACTTTGTGCATGAGCTTGTTTTGACTTTAACCTTGCAGCAATTCTCCCATTTTGAACACTTTTTAAATTGCCATCTGTTTTCTGTTTGTTTATTTTAAAGCTCTCACATTTTTCCCCCCGCATTCCCTTCTGGGTAAGTGTGCTAAAATGAGGAGTTTGTGTGCTGCAGTCTCCTCTCTTCAAGTGAAATACCTAATTGCCACTAGTGACACACAAAGACAACGTGTGAGAGCGAGGAATTCTACAGAAATATCGTAGAGCTGCTGTCAAGTACAAGCCAGTAAAGCTCTGGAGTCAGAAATGACTTTTCCACAAACTGGTGTGCTCTCCACAGTTCAATCTGCTGCTGACTAGTAAATATACCACTCAGGTACATTTCTTATGACCAGAGATACTGCAGGCTTGTCAAGTGGGGATTCTTAATTGTTTTTGTTTGTTGTACTTGCATAATAATATTAGCATTGCCAGTTAGCTGTATTATTACAGTTTGTCTCCCTTGTGGATATTTATTTTTAAACTTCAATCACCTCTAACCCATTACTAGTGAAGTGAGAATGAGGCCCTTTTGTATTGAATAGGGATGCTTACAAATGGAAAGTCAGTTTCATTTCTTTACAGAGTATTTTTATATTGTTTCTTCAACTTTCGTACAGCTTCCCTATGTCAAGAAGACATCAGGAATATCTATCATATTCCAGTTATATTTCCAAAGTGACATTCATAGGCTTATAGCCATAATCCAACTGAAAATATATGTTGCTTAGTGCAAGAAGAAAATATGTATTTTACAACAAAACTTCAGCATTTCATTGGCTTTTGTCTGTCTTTGCCTACCATGTTAATGTGAAGCTGAATCTGGAGCTGAATAACAAAATAAAGTATTGCTCAGCTGAGGTTTCCCTGAGGTGACATGACCTGGAGATGAGGTTGAGACAAAGGCACATTTTGCCTGATGAAAGTATTCTGCATTACACAGGATGTTTGTCTGCAGGGATATGAGTTACACTAAATTACTATTACTGTCCATGGACAAAAGAATATTTTTTTCATCATCATCTATTTCACCTCCCTGAGTCTTGCACTTTAGCACTAAAATAGCTGCTGCTGAATTTCTTGGTATTTGTGAAAATTCATAGCTGATGGATCATTCCAGTGAATTTGGAAAAACTACAGCACTGCTATTTTACCATCTCACTTGCTGTGTCCTTGTAATTTCAAGCATTCCTTGACAAATTTACATTCTGTACTTGCTTGATCAGTGTCATTGATGCTCCAGTGTAGGTGGTGAAGTTGCACATGGACATTCAGGTTTAGTTCAGTGTTTAAAAAAAAAAAAAGGAAAGACTTCAGAAAGCTTCCTAGGAAAAGCACTTTCCCCCATCTTAAGAGATTTCTTAAACCAGTTTTCAGGTTATGTGACTGTTCACTTACTGTACTTCTACTTTTAAATTTAAGTTTTAAAAAATTGGTTATTTACATTATTTAGAAAAATAATTGAGGAATCTGCTGTCAATACAAGACAATAGAATAAAGGAAATTTGCATCCTAAATGGAGACTGCTACTATAAAAAGACACTGTATGACAGTGATAATTCATATGACAGGAATGAACAATATAAGCAATAGCTAAATGCATTAAACGTGAGTATTTTGGAAAAAATTCACCATTGGTCAATGAAAAAAAAATCAAACAACAAAACAAGCAAGAACCAACCCCAAAAATAAACTAAAAACCCCCCAAAATCAAAGCTATTAATTTCTGTGTGGCAAAGGTAGGGCAAAACTAAACACTTTAAAAAAACCTATTTGAAAGGATGTCTACATCTGATTTGGTATCTTCTTCAGGAAGTAGAATATGCACTGCTCCAATATTTTAGAATTTTTTTTCACTCTCTGATTACATCAAGCCCCCAGGTTGTTCATATTCCCTCAGGATGATGTATAAAAATGTGTATTCTTTTTACTATACTTATACCTGATTGTCTTATCATTACATGAGATAGTAACAGGGGAATTACTACTGCAAATTAATCCGTTTTAAACCCCTAATGTGTATGGCTTTCTAAATCGTGTTTGACCTCTCAGAAGCTACAAAAAAAACCCGGTTTGGTTTTTTTTGTGGTGTGTTTTTCTGGATTTTTTTTACAACTATATGCAAATAGTTAAAAGAACTTCATTTAAAATACATTTATATCCTCAGTGATAATTTTGCTCTTGCAATTCTACATACAGACATTCTATTGGTGAATTGATAAATGATTAGCAGCCTTGAAAGGAGTACTCATTGTTTTCTCACATCTGATTTCACTCTGGATATTCTGGAGCATACTGCATAATCAAGGGTTATTTCCTAGGAACATTTCCTGGTTTGACCAATGAACAGTAAATCTTTTTCAGAAGGGTTAATAATATGTTATTTTTTTCAGTTTCTAGATTAGATCCGATCTCAGATACAATCCAACATAAATATTTGAGACTGCATGGAAGTACAGTTTACCATAAATCTGGTAAACCTATTCCTCCCATTTTCTTCAAGGCCTACCATGATTTATTCTTGTTCCCTGGTTTGTTCCAATTTCATATGGATCTTGAAATATATTTATGTATTCCCTTTCTTGTCCTTAGATGATTCTTGTTGAAGGTGCCCATGGAATAAACATCTTGTAAGACTTGCTGATGTAAATGAAAGTCTCTTACTTCAGTCAGGGCTCGCAGTGGGACCTGGCTGGAGGGGACAAATGTGATTCTGCAGTGAGGCATGAAGTGATGGCGACCAGGGGGATGTTCAGAGATTGCAGCATCATGAAGCCATGGTGGGGGGCTGGCTGGGGATGCAGGGTCACATCCTCTAGTTCCCTGTCTATCCATCAGAGAGAGTGAGATGTCTCTGAGAAGCTCAGCTCACTGGACTGGGTACTGTTCTATGAAATGTCCCCTTCTCTGCCCTTCCCAAGGGGCTGTCTTGAGACTGCGGTAAAAAACAGTAGAAGTACTTCCTAAGATTTGCTTTCATATCCCTTGATAGAAATAGTCCCCCATAGGGTTCCCTGGTCACAGGAGGGGATGGGAATTGTCTACTCCACAGTCAGCTGTAGCCAAAGGAAATGGAGCAGATATGCAAAATATTCCAGTCTGGCAATTCAGCTTCATTCTCCTTTTTCTTCATTAAAATGTAGGTTCACACTACCCTTTCTGCCTACTCCTTAGAATGATCTCATTTTGGAAAGGGCAGATTCAAGTTCATAAATATGGCAACTTAAAAATACACTTTTAAAATCATTTAGTTGTCTTTTTCTGTAATGCATTGCATTTCCATTGAATTTGATTTGTGAGATCATTCTTTCCTGGCTGTTGCTAGGACAACAAAAGCAGTATTGTACTTCAGTACAAATAGTACATTGTATCTATTAGCCTTCAGAAATACTGCTAACATAATCAATATCAAATATATTGAATATGTTAGATTTTTAAATTACATTTAGAGTTGAAAACAATTTTATTTTCAGTGTACTTTAGCATCTGTATGGCTCTGTATTGATTTTTATTTCAACTCTTGTGTTCTGGTATCTGGCTTGGCCATTATATTGGTATTCCCTCTGGAAATCCAGCTTTTCTGTGTAAGAGGACTCATGCTAAATGGACATAACTAATGACTTAGAAGAGCAGTTACTATTTCATTGCATTTGGGAATCTGAAATATTTGGAAGACTTTCTATGGTAGCTATTTAAACCTTCTCCAAGATGTGCTTTGAATGAAATGAAATGAATGCAAAAATTGCTGCAAGTGAATGTGCCAAGGACCAGGAGCTTCCCGTGGCATGCCTTGCAAAAACAGGTTCTGCTGATCTCACTTGGAGTCTGAGATCACCCGGCATCCAGCTGGATGGGAGGGAATTACAGAGAAGCTCATTTGAGAGTCTGCACTCTTTCAGATACAGTAAATAATTAAGAAAGCTCCTTAAAACACACTGACAGTATCTAAACCCAGGTGCTTTGAAACTGTTTAAATTCAGGTGCTGCTCAGGTTCGGCAGCCTAGCTATAATTCTGTTTTTGCAGTATTACTGTATCATAACGGTAATGTCATCATGCTTGAGTTAACAACTAGACTGAGTGGCAGGTGGTAGTTTTATGTCCCTTAATTGTATCTTCTAGGATTTAAAAGCAATCGACAGTTATACACGACAGAATGGTAGTCCGGGTGAAAATAAAATGACTCCATACCCCATTTGTACTTTTTTGGGATGGTAAATAGCCCAAGCTGCAGAGCTGGGACATAGGATCCTGCTGTACCATGGGCAATGCCGTTATCCGCCTGCTCTCACAGCTGAACACGTTACATAGAGATCCCTGGCTCTGATGGAGGGAAATTTTAAACACCTGCTTAGAACTCGAACATGCACTCAGGGTCAGGTACACGAACATGCACAAAACATTTAACCCAGCACCTCCTCTTTGCTGGAGGCCCAACCAGCTCCTAAGCCCTCCAAGACAGTTTCTAGCTCAAAGTTTTCCAGCTGAAGGACACATTATCTACTCATTTTTTAAAAGATACATGTCAAGAGGAATCAAAAATCTTTCATTGTAGACATGAAATTGCACATGCTTTCCGCCACCCACATGTGATATCATACATTGCTCCATGTCTTTGAGGAGCATGTTAATGACAATATTTTCATTTTTGACTTGTGCAGTATTTGATGACATAACAACGTACAATTGTTTGGAGATTTTTTGTTTGTTTATTCATTTGGGGGTTTTGTTTTTGTTTTCTTTTTTTTGGGGGGGTGGTGGGAAGTGGGGAGGTGGTTAGTTCTGGGATTTTGTTTTAAATCCATGAAACAGAAGTTGTATAGTTTGGGGTTTTCTTGGTCAGGGGTTGAGAGATGCTGTTTACCCTAAACTTTTACTGGCTGCACTGGGAATTGTCTCAGTGCCTATCAGGATCAAGCCATGAAATCATTATGTAAAATACTTTAATTGAAAGTGTTGTCTTTGCTTCTCAAAGGAACCTAAATGCTATTAAAATTCAGGGGAATGTGGGCATCTAGCTTCTTTTCACTCTGTTCAAGATCTCGGCCAATATTCTCTAAATAAATTAGAATTTTACTTGTTTCTGACCAAAATAATAATTTTTCCATTTCTTGATGGTTATATAATGGTAATTTCTCTGCTTTTGTGTGCTAGTGTGCCCAGGCCAATAATGGATTCTTTGATGCAGCTGTCTTGAATTCCATTTACTATGTTTTTGGCTGTAGTTTCAGTTCTTTGTAGAAACAGTGTAGGGAACCTATCTTCACTTTTTATTCTGATAATGTACATTATATTTGTAAAGGGGAGATACATTTTTTTTTTTTGCATATAGTTTGGCCTTCATTTTAATCCCTAATTTTCCAGTAAGAATGAAGATAAGAAAGTCTGCTTTAATGATTTTTTTTTTTGCTGTTGTTGTATTGTCATCAAACAAGAGAATTACTGAGAACATTCTGTTCTGTTGTTTGACTTAAAAGCCCCAGCAAACAAAAACCCCTCTGTCAGGTTCATAGAAACTCATAATGGCTCATAAGAATCCTTGTGGAAAACAACCAGGTAGATTTTTATGAAGATACCTAGTGGGATTTGATTTTTCTGGAGGCTTCATGTCTGCAGTGGGTGTGTGAAATGTGTTTAAAATAGACTCATAACTATGTTTGCTTCATCACTGGTGAAACCCAGGTGTTTTTTCATGACAGACTTGTACAGGTTGAAATAAGGACTCTATGTGAGAGTAAATGGAACTTTGTATTACAATGCTGGTTAATTTAAATATAAATCTAAACAAGAATTGTTCTCTTTTCTGCTGAATGAAATTTCTTCCCCTATAGTATTGCAATTTATTGCTATTTCAATCTTATTGAACCTTTTGAGCTCTTTTCAAGTTTTGAAGCCAGGTGAAATTCATGAACCTTTCTTCTTTGCATAGTTATTACTTTGTATTACTTGTGCAGTCAGTTCATTTTTTCTCTGATGTCCTTGTTAAGGAAAGACATGTGTAAGTATCACCTCGATATAAAGCTGGATTGGCATGAGGAAGAAGAAATTAGATTCTCCCATTGATCTATTTTTCACATATTCTGTCTGGTTTCCATTCTGTTTGCTCTCTAATGCATTTTGCATCCTGGTCCTTCATTTGAGTTTTTCTGTTCTTGCTTTCTGCTCTTCTTTAAAAATTTTTTAATTCAAGAACAGTTTCTGAATCTAGGGCTGGAGTGGGTTTGAAATCACTCTTGTCTCGTGCATTTGATGGGGATTCAGGAACATGCAAACACTATCACATGCTGAAGCTGCTTTCACTAAGTATAGGAGCCACTGCCAGGTTTCTGGTGGCAGCAAGTGGAACTAAGACACAACAGTGCTCCAGCCACCTTATTTGCTTCATGCCTACGGACTGATGCAGTAAAACAGTTTTAAATACGTCAGGAGCTATGACTGCAGGCATTGAAAAAATCTAGCATTGTCCTATAATAACACAATGTGCTGTTTCTTTCCTGAGGAGCACAGAAATAGTGGCTGTTGTGTTGTTCAATTCAGCATTTTATTGGGTGCAAGTCTTGAGCTGGCATAAACCAGGTTTGCTCTTCCAAGTTTTAAGCAGACTCAGGAAAGGACCCAAATATAACATGGTTATTAACATTCCTGCTCTGGGGGAGGTGGTGTAAATCAGTATGGTTCTGCAGCTGGTTTCATGGAACCAATTTGCACCATTTTTTATGGCAACAGATCTAAAACCAGGGAAGTATTGGAATAAATCTTACCAAGCCAGATGACAGTCTAACTGGGGTTGAGAAAGGGTGACTTTCTAGCTTTGTGTTGGGTTTGATTTTTTTTTTTTGAAGGTATATCCTTAACTGTACAACTTAAAATATTTACAGTAGCCATTGGGACAATAGTAGCTATACTTTGATTTTTACAGTCAGAACATCTCTTCTTGCTCTGCATTATAGAGCATAAAAAGATTTGTAACAATGAGTGGTGTTATTTGAGCATTTCTTGTGAAATCATTTGAGCTGGGCTTCCATTGATAGAGTCAAATCTGGCATGAAATTAAATCCAATTCAAGAACCTCTTGAATAGCAAGAGAATGTCTGGCCACTAAAGTCCTCGCAATTACCTTGTGGTCTTTATAGGATGGGTGTCCTGAAAACCAAAGTGACAAATCTGTCTGTGTTTGAGTGGTCATCTATGCCTCAGTAAGCAGACTTTAAAGACAGGTTCTAAAAGCCAGAGGCACTCAGATAGACTCCATTAGAAAACCATTCCATTTCCCTTCATGGTCGGGAGATTTAGTATCTTAGGGGCTTTTGCTCCCCAGTCAATAGGAGTGTTTGATAAAGGGGAAGGAGAAGCAGGAAGGAGGGGGAAGCAACTTGGATTCCTAGTGCAAAGACTCTGTATGTAATATATTTAACTGTCAAGAACCTTTTCTTGTGAGTAATGTGCAAGCTCTCAAGTAAGAGAACTGAAGTTGTCAAGAGTTCTTGTGGTGAGGGTGTTGTAAGAGATGCATCCGTGACAGGAGGTATTGTCAGGGTGTCCAAACTACATCTTCCTTAAATTTGTGTGAGTTTGGTTTATTTATATTTCATTTTTATGCTGCTTTTAATTTTGTTTCCTGGAGTTTTGAAACATGAGAACAGAAGAACCTATTCCAAGACCTGGACAAAATGTAATGTTCTTGTGCACAGATGGTAGGATCCCACAGAAATCTGGGGGCCACCAGTGGAAATATGGTTTTCATGTAAATAGATGCAAGGCAAAAGGAGTGAGGATCCTCACACTGTACCTTCACAAAATCCCCCAGATGCATCATTAGTGTAGTGACCAAATTCAATCCCTTTTCCCCTCATTTTGTATTTATTCCCCAAATGCAGAACATAACACTGCTGAAGTCCTCTGGCCTTTCATTTTCACTGTGAGATTGGAATTTGACAAATAAAATATCACATAACAAACAAACTTCATCCCATTATGTGCTTTTTCTCCAAGAGCTGGGCTGGGCACGTAGCAAACCCTTTCTGTATGGAGGGATTCTTCTTTAATCCTCTCTATAATCACCTCCCTTTCCAGACCTCCATGAGCCTGAAGGCTGCTCTTTAGGGCCATCCTCTTTGGTAATGCAGCAATATAAATGCTTCTAATACCTGAGATAAATTCATCGCTCCAAATTTCAATATCTCAAAAAGAGCCTTGTGTTCTGTATGTGGACACTCATTGCTGAACTCTGACACCGGGTCTCACTCTCTGCACTGTGAATAATGCACACAAAATAGTCTCCAGGTGCTTTGCTGGCTCTGCTCGGATTCAGCCTATGGAGCTGTGTTTCGGTCGTGATGCAAACTGCATTATGAACTCTCTGCTTCTGCTGACAGCTGAGAAACCGCTCTGGGATAAACACTGGCATTAGCGCAAAATGTCTGTAAAGAATTCAAGTATTTCATCAAAAGATTTATCTTTTGGTTCCTGTGGTTGTTTAAGGCTGTGCAATGACCCATAGGCAGAAGCTCTGTGATGGATAGTCCATCAGTATTTCATATCACCCCAGCAGCCACCCTCTAGAAAGAGAGACTGGAATTAAAAGGTTAATATTTGTTAAAAGCTGACACTTTTGTAGTCTCAAAGTTCCAGTTCCCGAGGGAGAAAAAAAAAATTGATTTACAGGGTATATTTTAGAGTTGTGACTTGAAAAGCATATTTTATTTGCTTTGTTTACTTTCTGAAAAATCTCAGTCCAGGAGAGTTGGTGTTACTCTAAGCCAAGCAAGTTCCAGTGAAGTCAAGGCAATATTTTAGCTCTTGAGCTGTGAGGCTGTCCCTTAGTTCTTAATTAGGTAATGACTAAGATTAGATAGGCTGGTAAATAATTGCAAGGGATGTGGAAGCAGAGTTTATGTTTGTATTTCAGTCAATGTCTGCATTAATATGTTAATTTATTGCTGTTGGCCCTACAGCTAAACCTATGTATGATCTTATATGAGCACTGAAATTGCCTGAGAGAGACCAAAACCGGAATGTGGTCCCTGACCAGGCAATAACTCCACTCCCACACTTCAAGTCCTCATGAAGAACTGAATCCTCACACTTCCCAACCACTTTAACAGGGTCCTTCTGCGACACAGAGAAAACAAATTCCCAGCCAGCCTAATTCTGTTGAAATCAATGAAACACTAGCAGCAGAATAATTTGCTCTGTTTTAAAATTATGCTTTGTATTCCAGACCCCTTTTTCATTTGATATAGTGAAAAGGGCAAGATAATTCCTTCAGCTGATTTAAGCATGAGTCTATTATTTCTTCTTGTTGTTAAATCCTTGGTAGCTTTTGTTCAGCCTAACATAATTATTCTTTACACTCTATTGATACTTAATATTTATTAGCAACTGCATTTTATAATACGAACATCCGTCTTGATCATATCTGTAAATCAAAGCCTATAAAAGAAAATATCATTTTGGCAGTACCAAGATTAGAATCACACCCTGTATGTGTCAGTAATGTTTCATTCGAGCCCAGAGGTTGTAAGTAGTATTTTTCAGTGGTAACTGGTGTGACACAGTGGGATTATACTTTCAAGAATTCTTATCACAGACTTTGGATAGAATGATATGAATATGCTTCATTATTATCTTACTGCTTAAGACTGCTGGACAATGTTTAGAATTCTCAAATTGTGTAATATTTCAGTATTGGCAAATTTATTGCAGTATCACACTGACTTTTTTCTTGTATATATAAAAGCATAACAAATAATTACACTTGACTAATTAAATATGTGTTAAAATAGAGATTATGGGATTATGTTATTTAAAAATACAAATAATTATAAAGAACCCTTATTTCTATGACAATATACCTAATGGACAAAAGAAAAGGATGAAAAATGTCTGTTAAATCAGACAATTTAGCAGAGATGGACTGGGTTCTGCAACCTTTTTTTCAAAATCCCTTTTTTATTACTCCTTGACTAACCCCACTGATTTCAATAAAGATCACTTGGAAGTTAAGTTTGATAGTGTAAAAAAGAAGCTTTCTCGGGGGAAGTGGTAAGTACTCTTACAAACAGTAATTCTATGTTTCATGAGATTTACTACATATTATTCTTTATTTCTTCCTATTCATACTCTCCTTCTCTCCAATAGAAAGGTCACTGTCTCATTTTGATTTGATTCCAGGGAGGTTGAGAGGATTGGCAGTCATGTTATGTGACCAGGAAAACCACACCATTTCTGGGGTGTCTCAAAACCAAATTCTCAATCACGTCTATCACACACGCTGCAGGTGGTATCACGAACACAAGCATTATCAGCACAGCAGAGCTGAGAGCAGCCAAAGCTCACCCTGGAATCATAACTGCTTTTCATCTCAACTGGGCTGGTACCCTCTTAAAATGCATTTTTATCTTCAATTAATTCTTTGTCAGAGGGAAGGTAGATGGAGGAAGAAAAGGGAAAGAATTTGGCAAAAAATATTGGAGCTGAAAAGTTACTGGAGCTTGAGGTCTCACAGCTTTCCAGCAGGAGGCTTTCTGTGGGCACAGGGGTGCACAGACCACTGCTGGTGGCTCCAAGAGCCAGGTCCCCGTGAACACAAAGCTTCACACCAGCTCTGCTCTGTAGGGGCTGTGTCCAGGCTGGCGATGTGGGGGAGTCACAGTCACTGTCTCAGGCTGTGTCATTCTGGATTTTCTTTGGAGGAGCATTTCATTGCTCTGTGATACTCTGTAGTGGGAGAGGAGTGGAGCAACACCAAACAACTCAACAACACAACCAACCACCCCAAAATATTTTAAGGTTCACCCATAGTCCTTCTTTCCTACAAAAAAAAAAAAAAATACAAACCCAAGAAGTGGCTTTGGGGATGCTTATAAGCATTTTTCTTTTCCCATTACTCCAGGCTCAAAGTTACATCTTCCCACAATAATGTTATAGATAAGTAAAACTTTCACAAATGGCTTCTAATTTTTTGGCATTTCAATTTACATGGTCACAATGAAATTCAGGTTTTCACTTCTTCAGTGCCATTTCCATATTTTCATCTACCCTTTAAAATTAGATCATCATCTGTCAGCTGAGTTGCAGCAAACTGAGTGAAAAAAAGATCCACAGTCCGTAGCAATTTAACTGTAACCTGTGGATCTTAGAGTGAAATCCCTGGAAAGGGTTAAGGGTTGTCTGCTGTCACCTGACACAGATTTGAAATGAATGACACATCCTCTTATTATTTTCTTTGGCTAAGAAAAACAAGGGAAAAGGTAGTGGAATGGGAAAAGATGGGACTTACTGCCCTTCATGGAGGGGACGGGTTTGATCCAGTGTTTTCTGTTACACTCAGGATTTGTTGCCAAGGAAAAAGCATAAAGTGGATTGGGACAGGACCTGCTCCACCCAGACTTTTCTGGGATGACTGAAATCCTAGTGGATAATATAGAATAATTCCATAGTGTGCACCTCATTGGAGGTGATACATCAGCAACAATAATGAGACAGTCTCCAGAAAATATAATTAAAAATAGGATGTATTTTGAATTGTAGAAGATTTAAGAGTAAAGAGGTCATAGAGAGTGGAAGATTGTCCCTGGGAGACAAGAGAAAAATGCAGATTTCACTTCATAATATTCTCTGAACTTAAACTCAGGCATAGAGTCCCATAAACTCCAGTGGGAATAATTTGCTTCTTTGCACTTGTCTGATATTTTTCTTTCAAAGCTTTTTTTTTTTTTCTAATTCCTTTCAGAGACATTGCAGAACCAACTCATGTCTCTCTACATCTGTGTGACATTGATTTTCTTCCTTAATGAATTACATGGGATTTCTAGCAGCTTCATTCCTGTACTACCATTGTCCCTAGGTTTCTTCTTGGAATTTTGCAAGGGAAAGGCACAATCCACAGCTTGATTACAACTGGGGTTAATGCTAGAGACCTGTCACACGTATTTTAATTAGGAGCAAACACAAATTAAATTGCAGGATAAAATACTGTTATATCTTACCAGAGGTCTTTAGGGGGTCAATAGTTCCATGCTTTGACAGAGATGAGCGCTGCTAATGTTAACATTGATTAAAACACTGAAGATAATACTTTTCAGATTATGGTATATGTCATAGTCTTTCTTCTGGCAAGATGATGCATTTAGTTGTTAGCTGCAGAGATAATTACCTTATGGATATTACCTTATGGCTATTATGGAGAATAACTGATTTCTACCACAGGGATGTGTATCTGTTCATGTGGAGCACCATGTATCTCATTGGTACAGAGAAAGAAACAGGAATTGTTGTGTGTGCCCATATACATATATGTGAAGCGAGAGAGGCAGATTGATTCTTGCATCAGAAAACGTTTAGCTATTGACAGAGGCATGCTGCTTTTACACCAATTGACCTACATGAGGGAAACCAGCACCTAAGGGCCCAAACCAACAGGCATGAAGGTGAAAATGAAGATGTCTAATTGGGGCCATATGTAACAGAGGATAGGGTGTCCAGTAAAAGCTGGGAGTAATAGTAGATCAATTGTCCTTGAGACACGCTGTGAGAGCTTACAAAATACAGTGGCATAATTTTGTTGCAACAGTTAAAGTCTCTCTCTGTGTCTTTTATTTAGTTGTCTTATTCTCAAAGCAGCCTGTCTGTCAGAGAAAAAGAAAGTACAACAAGACACAGGTGGTAGGTTCCAGGCAAGACAAAGTCTTCTGGTGGCTCCCCTTATCACATATTATCTCTTTCTCTTCTCAGCCCAGGGCAGTTCCCAGCAAGGAGAGGAGCTGTTCTCTATGTGCTCCAGTGATCTCTCATCAGCGCAGCACCGGGGCTCCAGTAGGATCCCTGAGCTGTGGGCAGCTGCAAAAGACAGGGAGAGGGGACATGACCTCCCCCTCAAAACCAGACCAAAGCCTTGCCTGAGGATTAGGACAAATGGAAGTGCAGTCTGAAGGGCAGTGACCTTTAGAACACCCCATAGTTGTGAAGATAGATCGAGGATTGAGTGATAATTCTTCCTGGTAATTCCATGCTGGGTTTTTATAGAGCAAAGTCCATTTGTTGAGCACTTATTTAGGGGGTTTGGAGAATTGGCAGATAACTACAGACCTCCAGTGTCAGAGAACCTCCAAAGCAATTAGTGTAAAGCACATCTGTCTCAATTATCTCCTGAGATCATGTGGTATCACATGGGCATATGGGCAAGAAATAATTCTTTCAGAGTTCCTATAAAACATGAATAGTATTAAGAAAGGACATTCCTTTGACCTAAGAAGGAAATTCTTCTGTAGGTGATGTGAGAGGTTATGCTCATAGGTAATGCTTGCAGCATGGCAATTACAGATGCTTAGGAGCTAATTTATTGAAACTAGTGGAAAAGGGGTCACTTCATTAATCTTACAATGAAAAAATCATTTAGGGGAAGAGCTGATGAAATTTTCAAATCACGTTTTTTATATTTTATTTAATAAAGAAAAAATAGTTGCACTTTTGGTACTGTGGAGGTGCAGTGGGAGCGAGCTCCTCCCTGGGGACCAGGAGCTGTGAGACCCTTGGGCTGGCATGACCTGTCCTGCTGCCCCAGCAATGGGGGTAGGGGGCATTTCCTAACCCAGACACCAGGCACCCCCATGGGAATGGCTCAGGTCAGGTCAGGATCAGCCCAGTGAGGGTAAGCAGGGTCAGACACAGCCCCAGGTGAGGCAGGTCATGCCTAGGTAATACAGAAAATAATATCATGGGTGTTGTGCTTGCAATGATTTGTCAATATTTTTATCCACTCTAAAAGCTACTCAAGTAGCTTAATAATATCCCATCAGATCTAGTATGAAATGTATCTTTCCTTTATTACATCTCCTTCCTGCTGGTACACTGTGTATTTGATAACATCTTACGATAAATATATACTTGATCTACTGCTCTTCTGTTTTCTTTTTACTGCTCAGATTTGCTGGTAGTAGCATCAAGTGAAGAAAAACTCTCGTTGCTTACTCGACCTCCTCAGCTCTCACACAAGGGGAGTAAAGAAAGGTTCATTACAATTCTGCAAGTTTATGAAGCTGAGAGGCAGCACAGTTTATAGATTGATCACAGTTGCAGGTGTAGTGTCTCAGTGATCAATACTGAAACATGTTTCTGGAGGCAGAAATTTGCTGCACATTTAAACCAAACATACTTCACTGTGCCTTCTGATCTCCAGTCAGAGTTTAGAAAGATATGAACCTTAGAATTATTGCTGAAATGGTTGTAACAGTGCAGAGAGGAAAAAACAACTGTATCAGGGCATGCATCAGTTGTCAGACACATTTTTTAAATGGGGATTAAAGGATCAGAAGTTCAAATTTCAGGAATCTGCTTAGCTTAATATCAACATATTCTTGAAACAGTTTTTTATTAATAGCTGTATGGGAGAAAGGGTTTGGAAGCAAGTTCCTCTTTCTGTGGGCACAATTTGTTGTTAACAGCTCATATGAATTATTTGGATCCATTAAAAACTACAGTTTATCTCACACACATGTGCAGAAGACTGAAAAAACCCCATTGTATGGCAGTTGTGAAACTTGCTTCCTGTGAAGAAAGGAAAGAAAATTCATATTTCCATGTCTGTGGGCTACCCTGAGTCTCCAGCTATTGATCCAGTTATTATCAGACCACCAGAGACAGGGCTCTATTAGAACCTGTATCTTATCATGGCATTTGCAGTTGCCCTTTGCTCAGAGATCCTTTCATGGCAGATCATAGTATCCCTCTCAAGTAGAAGTAATGGCGAGGGAAGGGATCCCTTTTGTTTAGCAGTTACATTCAGTAGCTCTGGGGCCCAGGGATGGTGTTTAGCAATCAAAGGCAATGCAGCAGAATGTCTTTACTCTGCTCCCACGGAGCTTCAAACAACTTCCTGCAAAGCCCTGACTGTGGATGGGCATAAAGACTAATTTTACTGTTGTAGTTTGAAGAATTAAACTATCAAATGCAATATAATTAAATTTTTTTTACAAGGAATGATTAATATTTTTTTGCCTTGGCCACTCACTATACAAATCAAATCCATTCTGTTTATATTTTTCATTCCACACCAAGTACAAATACTGATTTACATGTCTGAAACATCTCTTGATGTATCAGCCTGAGTCTTTGCCTTCCTTAAAAACACAGCAATTTATAATTAGGCTTCATTTATGTATGCTAATGAGTCACATGGGTCTGAGAACTAAGGGAGAGCCAGTAAAACAAGGCACAAGATGGGTAAGTCATAAATGTTACCTGTTGGCATTTGTTTTGTGTTGGGATTTTTCCCCCACTTAATGTGATGTTCTTTCATGCTAATTTGTAGAACAATATTAGACTTTAAGTCATTTCTTGCCTAAATCAAGATTCTTGGCTGACGTGTACATTCCCTCAGGCTGTAATAGTAGGAAATTTCATGCAGCTCATCTGAAGTACTCTGTAAAACTCAGTATCTGTGGCATATTAAAGATAGGGAATTTAGATTTTTCGAAGTACTAGAATGAAAAGATGCTTCTTGTTGTGAAATCACATACAGAAGAATTTATTGGAAGTGGCTATTTTTGAGACTCTAGAAGACAGTAGAGAAGTTTTTAAAAGTGAAGTGCATGAAAAATCTCTGCTCTGCAGACATTAAAGTTACTCACTGTCACTGAGAATAACTCTTTTGAGAGAGTGAAAATATTTTTGTGTCTTAAGCCATTTGATTTCTTTGTAATGTGAAATTGTGATGAATGTGCCTGAATTTGTTTCCTATAAGTGTAGCATTTAGTTACAGATAGTTGATAAAATGTACTGATGAAAAACGGTATCAGGAAAATGTTTCACTTCCAAAGGATATATACCACAGTTTGGAAATCAGGGAAATGCCTGTTGCAGTGAAAAAGAGTGAAAATTCCAGCAGCCTAAGTATCCAGCTCAGGTCACTGCTACCAAAGCTGGCACATTCAAGGGAAATGTTTCCTAGACAGAGGGTTACTATTTTATTTTTTTAATTATTTTATTTTTTGAATTTTTTTTTTTTTATTTTTTTAATGAAAGAGTGAACCTCAAAAGTGGAGCTGTTGGAAGTGGCATTGGTTAAAGCTCCTGTTGTAGATGAGGTCAGGAGGTTACCTGAGCTGAATCCAGTTCAGTTAATGAAGCTATTGCATAGTGTCTAAGAGATCTACAAACTCCATTATTAAAGCAAGTAAAACGTCTAGCAAAAAGGGGGACATTTAGAGAGAAGGGTTTAAGACAGTCTGTGCTGGTGCTAAACTTGACCAAGAAAAATAAATTATTCCCTATCTATCGTTACACTGACAATGAGAGTTATTTCCTATGTTTTCAACCTAAATTTCTAGTTCTTTTGATTAGTGCAGGCATATGCTTCATATTTACCCTGGACTTCATGTGTGATATCACATTTCTAATGTACCTTGAAAAACAGTTAAGTGGTTTAAAATCAGCTGGTGTGGGGAGTCCGGTGAAAACCATATTTTCAAGTTTTATTTGTTCTAAAATGACTGGTATAGCCATAGAACTGAAGAGCATAATTTTTCATAAATGAACTGTGTAATGAATTGGTGATTGTGAACCTTCATTAAATGACTGCATTGACCAGTTTGCCTTAAAACTTCTTGATAACAGCAGTGAATTTAATTCTCTGTACTCTATACTCAATTCACAATTATGAAGCTGCAGATTTTGTTTTCACTTATCCCTGAGACACTATTTGAATCTTGAAATTAAATTATTCTTTAGGTAACTTGGTTCGTATTGTAATTTATTCATAACCACTAGAAATCAACATCTCTAAATGATGCTGAATCCATAATCCAAAATATGTTATAGCAGGAGACTGTCAGTCTTCAGTTGCTGACTTGATTGCATAGGACTTTGACAAGCAGGTGTTACTAGGGAGACATTAGCATCTTAGGTGGTTTTTTAAATAAAACTTACTTATGAGTAAACATTCTCCTCTTCATTTCTGAAATATAATCTTATGAAAGAAAATTTCTATTTTTTCCTGTTATGTTCCCATTATCTGTTTTTGCACAAAAGTGGGTTGTATTTATTATTACTGTTATGCAAGATTTGAAGCAAATCTCTGCGTGGTGGTAATGCATTCTTCTTTGATCAGATAAATTCTTTTTAGGCTTTATCATAACATATCCTTAGTGAAGTCAGGTTCTTTTGCAAATTAAAATACTATGAAAGGATTTTGACAGTTACAGAAGTGAATGCTATCTACACTCAGTAACTAGGACACACAAACCTTTTGCTGTCCAGATAATCTTTCAGTATCATTTCATTACAAAATGTCATATCAGAAATAGCATTTAGTTTTTTGCATGCTGCTTGTTACCTTTATAGAGCAAATATATTTGCATTTTCCCAGCTTCCTTCATAATGAGAGACTTTTCACAGAGAACATTGTATTTGTGCTGTGGTCTGATTCACTTATCAAGCACTTGCTATGTTCCAGATAATTTTAACAAGTGTGATAGCGTGTAGCAGTTACAGAGTGTGGCTGCACAATTCCTTCAATCCATGTGCTGAGCTCCCAATGATAGCAGAAGCTCTATGTGTGCAAAGAAAACCATATTGCAATTTGCACCTGCTGTTAGGGTCTCTGTTAATACAGCTTCCTCAGGTGAATGACAAGTGGAAGTGATTTTTTTAGTTCCACCCTCCTTACTTTGCTGCAGAGATGATGTTGGGGCAGGTTTAACACTCATTTTTAGAATCTTAGTACTCTACATCTCATTTTATTCTTCAGCCTGTATGGCTTTCTTATGGAAATGATTACTTCTGTCTAAACTATCTCAAAATACATTTAATATTACTAGAGATTTATGTAGGCTAAATATATCCTTAGGACTTGATTTCAAAACTGTAATGCACATTTTTCCTTAGTAGTTTGGTGGGGTTTTTGAGACTATCTAATCTCATCCGTGGTGATCCCAGTGCTTCCCAAATCGTAGGTACATCCATGAGGGCACTGCATGACTGCGCTTCCACTCAGGGACCATGGCCTGTCTGTACTTCTTTCAGTCTGTATTTTTCCTGTGCAAGCCATATGATGGTTTTTAGTAGGTTGTTTGTGGGTTTTGTTGTTTTGTTGTTTTGGTTTTTTTTTACTGTAGAAATTCCTGTAAAAAGTAGCCATCTTTGCTATGGAGTTGGCAGAACCAGTGCTAGACCTGAATTTGAATTCAGGGCTCCCGGTGCTTTTGGAGAAGTGTGCTGTCCCTGACCCTACCATCTGCCAGAATCCAAGAGTAGATGAAATGACAGATCTACCTTAAACATTATCAAACCTGGGATCCAGTGGTTTGTTATTGGTTTGTTTGGTTGTTTTTTTAATTGAGCCTTTTCACTTAGTATCAGAGTCCTCTAACAAAAGCTATGTTCTCAAAGCTGTTGTAAAGAATAATGGCAAACCAAAGTAATTATTGTTCAAACATTTTCCATATTCCATACTGTATGATCTTTTTTTCATATTCATATGACAATTCTGTTTTCATTGGACAAAGTACAATGAGTTTAATACTTCTTTTATTAAATTCCATTTCTAATAACTAGAAAGAATTCCATTCTTTTCTCTGTAGTACATGCTTTAGCATACTGCTTACCTTTAGTTTGCAGAGGAAACGCAGGGCGAATACTTACTGCTCAAATGAACAGGAAATAAAAGCTCCTTTTTTAATTTGATGCATGACATGACGTCCTGAATAAGAAGAGTCTGAGTATTAAGAAGTGAGTGGCATCCTGGGCCATCTTACAGCTGCAGAGTCAGTCAGTCTGTTGTCTGGGAGCCTTTATCACAATGCCATGCACGGGAGCAAACCTCAGCTGTGATTGGAAAGGACCTGTCGTAAATACAAACTTTTGGAGGATAGTTACTGCGTTTTGGATTCTAGAATATGATGGTAGATGAGTTCCAGTCTTGTGCTGTTATCCTTAAACTTGCTTTTGGGAATCTTGTGCAACTGCGTAATCCCTGCACACCGACCGTGGTGCTCAGTGCAGTGGGTGCAAATGCTGCTGTGAAGTGTAATGGCCTTAGAAACATCTCACACAGTGAAACTCACTGTGGTCACAAAGCAGGGCAAAACAGATCATTTTTTTCATGATAGTACATAAGTCCAAACTTTAACAAGATGCATAAATCTCTTGTTAAGCATGAATCCTGGTAATGAGAAAAATAATAGTAGGATTAACAATAAGCCAGTAGGTCATGAACAGCAATGCAGGAGTTCATGAATTAGAAGACATGAACCTAGCTACAAAGTAGCTGAGTATTTGTATAGATGATACTTTTCATTTGCTTCTTGCCAATATATTAAATGATTTCAAGTACCTGTGCAGGAAGCCAGCTGGAAAAGATGTTGGCCTAATTAAAGGTTTGTTCTTATTTAAGGGAAACTGTAGGTTTGGGTTTTTTCAGATGTGATCCATACTGGCAGGTGTTTCTGTCTCCATTGGAGCAAAAATGTTGTTACAACTGAATGAGGTGCAAAAGGCAGTTGATTTGAATATCTAACTGACTTCTAAAATGATAATCTCTTATAATCAAAGAAATGTGCCAGTCCCTTATAATGCAGGAAATAAATGGTTTAGACGTGTATTTTTCTGAAAGATTATCTTAAGTACATGGTAGACTGTGCTTCTTAACTGTGCATTCTGATCTTTCTTTAAAACAGTTGTGAGGAAAATTCCCCAACTCTATGCAGGTTCCTTTTCAAAGGCATTATTATTTGTATTTTTCAGTCCCCAGAAGCCACTGCCTGTACAACATCGAGGTGGACACAGGCAGGGAGAGCCTCTACAGCTCCACAGTGCTTAGAGAAATAATGGGTAAGTCAGCAAAGGGAACAGTGTTTTACCCATGAAAGGACTGAGGCAAAGGGACGTTAGGCAATTTATAGTCTGTCACAGGCCAAACCTGAGAAAGCCTATGCTTCTTCCTCATATTTATCTAATACAATGTCTACATATAACTACTAGATTCACACCACTGAGTTCTCACTGTTATCCTGTATTATAAACAGTTCTTTCCAAGCTTACTGAAGCCTTTCCTCATCCTTTTATTTTTCTAGGCTAGATAATTCAGGTCTCAAAGATTTTCTCACAATAAAGAATTTTTCAATCTTTAAATACACTTTTAGGCATCACTTTTTTTGACAGAGCTTTTAGTATCTGAATTTTAAAAGAAAAAGTTTAAATATTTAAACATTTATGCTAGAGATGAGAGGAATTACTGTGTTATTGCGGAGAAGGATTATCTGATTTGCTCATGTTTGTTGTTTTGAAACAAAACTGTGCCACAACCATCCAGTCCAGAGGAAATAATATAGTGAAACAATAATTGCACAGCCCTGGATGAAATCCTGGCTCAGTAAAAGTCAATGGAAAAGCTCTCACAGATGGCAGCGAGACCTAAATTCTGCCCATTGGTTTCATTGCCATTGGAAAATTCATGTGAAGGACATGACAGTTCTCCTGTGTGCTGACTGGCTTCTCCAGCAGTACAAGAAAGTCACGATGAGAATTTATGGGCTTCATCTGCTTTCCAGGAGTTGCTTTCCCCAGGAGCTGGTTTTGAATCATAAATACATTCTTGATATTTAAGCTAAAATCAGAATAAAGTATAGATTTCTCAATTAGTTACTCAGAAGTTTATGCTTATATTCTACCAACATTTTTACAGAAACTTTTATAGCTCAGGTGGACTAAAACTGCAAAGTTGCCCATATGTACGTACATATGTTATACGCACACGTAGAGATCCTACACTTGTATTCTACCAGCTTTATTTATCAAAGTTTTTATGGCTCAGGTGGCCTAAGAAGAAACTGTTAAGCTACACATTACACCTGTTACGACATTCCTTTTAGATACATATATCTTCAAAATAACATTCTTAAATTACAAGTTCTTTTTTTGTTGTTGTTTGAATTTCTAAATTCTGTTAATACCCATCCAGATAAAATATTTCTTGTCAGATCTGTTAAACAAATCTGAGTTTCATTATTGACCTTAAGCACATGATGTATCTCCTAGCAGGGGTAATAGCCCAACACAGATCCTCATCAATGTCCTACTCAATGCAGTTTTGTGTCCTGTACTACGTATTAAACACTAGAGTTCCAATATCCTGAAGATGCCTAATTATTATTAAATAAGGAACATAAAACTGGCTGGAGCACTTCAAATCACTTATCCACAGCAGAAAAGCTTACTTCCAGCTATGTTTGACTAAAAATGTTAGTTGATAATCTAGTAATAAATGCATGATTTGCGAAAAAAAATTATGAACTTTGACTTAATGGTGCAATTTCAGACTATTTGAAATCTGTTTTCAGCTTCATTTGGAATTATAAATTACCCACTGATGAAGCAAGATCATCACACTATACAAAGTTGCTGTAGTTTCATTGACATCAAAAGCGGAATTTAAACAGGACACAAATCCAGCTTGTAGACTCTAAAAATATGAAATAAAAGTCACTGCCAGACCAAATAATTTCAAAATTGAAAAGAGAGGACTGCTAGAAGTAATGTCAACCATCTGGAAGAGAGACTGCATAGAAAGAAAAAAAAGTCTCTGTCCAAGTTTTCAACTTTTCCAAAGCTTGTAGCAAAAACATGAACGTTGGCAGGAGTTCAAACAAGAAGGCTGTGAAATGAACTGATAAGTAGTCAATGCCACACACACCATGGCAAAGAAATACAGTCAGATACTGCTACCAGCAGTAAATGGACAGAGCTGTAGGCAGATGGTCAAGAATATGGGAAGAAAGGAGACTGGTAAAGATATCTGCCTGATAAAGCAAGTACTTACAAGGAAAATCAGTCTTTTTGTTTTCAGTAGTCGCTACTGGCTTGGTGTGTTTTGCTTGAGGATTAACTGCAGCTGAGAAATCATTTGTGGATGCTCAGTAGAGAAAAAAAAAGAATAAAAATAAAACCAGTTTTGTTTTTGACTGTCTTCAGGATGTCTCCTAATTCAGACATTTAGAGCATCAGAAGTGATGGCCTGCTCTAGGAGATGGATCATAATCTGTTTAAGTGCCAGGTTAGAAATTAGATTTTTGCCTTCTACCTGTTGCCAGGTTGTGGGTTGTGTGGAAAGCCTGTGGGTTTTGGGGGATGGATTAAAGGGACTGGAAAGGAGCCCCCATGTTAGCAGGCTGTGACCATGCACAGGTGGCTGGCTGGGTGACTCTGAGGAAATAACCTTTTCCTTGAAGGTGGCCAGTGAAAGGGCTGTTGCCAAACATAACTATGATCATATAGGGCATTTTAATACAGGTCAAGGTAAATAACAAAATTATTTAAATATAGATGGATTACTGGCAGTAGCACTTTCCCAAAATGCAGCAGAGCTTTTTCATGCTTGTTCATGCTCTCTCTCCTGCAACCTGCTGGGTCTCAAGAGGGCAGTCCTGGACTGCCCTCACTCTCTGAGACATTTGGGGCACGCTTTGGCTAAATTAAGATGAAACAACACCAAATGATCAATTTGAAAGTTTTATTTATGGCATTTAAACCTTGAACTGGATCACCACGCAGGGTTCCAGCAGCATCTCTGTTCTGGGTTCTGTGGATGGTGGGTGCACGCCCCGCTCTCTCAGTTGCACGGTTTATAGAATAGTCCTCATGTAGGCACATTTTTTAACTCTCAAACTTCTCAGAAAGGGGATGGGGGGGTCTTGTGGTCTCAGTCCCCCTCCCTCTTGTCAGAGACAGAAGTGCAATGCTGCCTCACACTTGGTTTTGGAGATAGTTACCCAAGATAGGGAAGTTGGGCCCCAAAAAGCTCTATCCTGCCTCCACAAGATCCTCTTTCCTAACTGCACCTTATCTCGTTGGCATGGTAACATTTCTCTTCTTGTCTGCCAACTGTTTGAGACATTAACTCTTTCAGGTTTTCAGTCTCTCACACCACCCCATGGCTCAAACAGTCGGTCTAAGCTCATTCCTGTAGAGCTCATCTTGTCCTAGGATGGTGATCCCTACAAACAGGGTGGGAAAGAAGCTGAAGGGTGTAGGCAGTTAGTCATACATTGTGCTGCTGCCAAGACAATCAGCAGAGATAAAAACCCACACAATAACATAAACCAAATGTTCACCAACCCCCTTCCCCATCCTGCGAATCTCAGTGGTCTCAGCGAGAAGCTGAACCTCTGGCACTGACTAAGAAGATATAAGACATACAAGATTTAATATCTAAACCACTTTGTGTGGCCCAGCCAGTAAACATTGCATTTGAACAGTAATTTCTGCTACCCTTGTGAGATTTTAACCTATGAAGAGTGACCCATTGGCTGAGTTGCATTAGCGATTCCTGCATCTGAGTGTCCATCTCTTCAAGGTCCTTAACAGAATTTCTCTTTTGTGCTTTAGACCATTCCTGCAGCAAATGTTTTTCCCACAGGATTCACCACGTCACCGTCAGTAGATTTGGTGCAGAAACTGGTTTGGTGCAGACATTGGGCAGTCTGCAGTCTCTGCCAGGTCATCCATTTGGCAGCATGCTGATTGGAAAGGCTCTCTGTCCCATTTCCTGGTTGTTCCTGTAAAGCCTGAAATAAGTCTTGCAAGAACTTGATCATTTTGCTTTCTGCCTGTTGGTTTACGTGCCTGTTGTGCTGGGCAGTGCCTAAAGCAGCCCCCAGCAACACACAGACCGATGCTTTTCCTTTTCGTGTCTTGATTTTGGTGTCAGGACAGGGGTGGGGGGATTGTTGTTGACAATTATATGTTCTGCTTTGAAGCAAACGTGGCCGTACTGGCTGCTTTAGCATTATCTGCAATTTCTGTATTAGACCTTCTTATGCCATGGCTTATGGAAAACCATTTCTCCTGGAGCACTCAGGCTGCTCACACGATCAGTGCAAGATCCTGCACTGGCTCTGTTGCAGCACAGAAGGGGTGCACTGTTACTTTTGGTGCACTCAGCACTGGCAGTACTTAGGCTCTGTTAATTGCAGAAATATTGCTTGGCTTAGCTCTGCGATGTCTTTCTCAGCCTATAAGCAATGTTTCTTCTTCAGGAGATGTTTCTGAAATGTGAAGAAGCTCAAGCATTGACAGTAAACGCAATGAGTCAGACATGACAGTTACTCATAAATGATGTGACCTACATCTAAAGTAAAATTCTGTATAAAATTTTCTGTCTGAAATAATAACTGTAGAAGTGACATTTGCCCTTTAGATATACAGATACAAATAAAGGGTAAATTAATCATAGTGAATGAGTAATTTTAAAGATTACAAGCTTCCACAGTATTGTTATTATGAAAGTTTTGTTCCCTGAAGATGCTCTATACCTGATAAGGTTTTGGAAATTTAATTGAAAAAGTTTAATAAAGAATTAAAATTATCATGTGCCCTTTTGCAGAAATACAAATGAACTAAGAGATTCTTTGTAAAAGAAGCTAAGGTGAATAGCATGTTAGTATTCCTTTGAATGCCATATCAACTTCATGCTATTGTTAATAAAATTATAGTTGGTTTACTGGATGGAATGATTTTAAAATAAATAGCTTTGTGCAGATATTACAAAGATTTCAATATCACTGTTTCACAGTGTTGAGATAAGGGGAAAGAAGATACACTTAAAGGTCATTGTTTATGCTGCAGTTATATGTCTTACAATGCCTGAATGATGATTTTAAAAGAGTAGCTGAATACTTATAACTTGCAGGACTGATATTCTTTCAGATGCTGACAAACATACATCTAGCTAGATAATAGAAATGATCTTTTTTTTCTTTTTATGTGGTTGTTCATATAAATATAACATATAGTGCATTCTGCTGTGACTCATGAATAAATCTTGAAGATGCACAAGAAACCAGAGCATTCAAATCTGATTTTCAACGAAAGGGCAAAAAGTTTGAATTGGATTTCTTTAGTCCATTGGGAAGAGGTGGTTTCATTTAACCCATTCTCTGTTAAAAATACTTGCCCAAGTTGTCAGTGTAGAAAATTTTGGGAGGGATTGTCATAGGCACCCAAGAGAGTTGGCATTTAACTGCCACACTCAAACAGGGAATAAAGCCTGTTACCTTGCTGACGGAACTTCTTGAGTCTCAGAGGTCCAGAACAGCTCTGTTCCACATCCTTCTCTGGGCTTTGGCTCATTTATCTATTCCACTTTTTTCTGTATGAAGAAGTCCAGAGATTTATTCTGATGTTGCACTCCAACACCACAACACTTTCACAACAGACCTGTATGATTTCTTTGCATTTCACCTTTGTATTCCTAGCACTGATCACATCTGTTCCTTTGGTCAGGTGAGTTTCTCTGTGATTTTTATGGTAAATTCTGTGGTTTTCTATAATATTCTTCCATGTCTCAAAGACATAGTGTGCAAGAGAAGGTTTTAGTCTCCTTGTAGGTGTGATAGGTCTGCAAGAGGTTGTTTGGTCTTTTTTCTTGTGGTGTGATGAGGATTTCAAAGATATATGAAATCTGCGTAAGATTCCTCTTTTGAGATCAGGAACAGCTCAGGGTTTTCCTTAACCTTCTCTTTAAGGGAAAATGTAGTAATTTTTCCAAAATTAGCATCTCATAACAAAATTATAACTACCAGGATGAAACTTTTTTTTTTTAAATGATATCCCTACACTCTTATTATTCATTCTTTTTACCACCTTATGATCTCTTAAGATTTTTTATTTTCTTTGTACTTCCACTCTGTTTTCCATAGCTGCATTTTTTTGGTCTTTCCTTGGAACTGGAAATGGAATTTTTGTGCCAGCATGTGTCAAAAGCAAGTTGGTATGACTTACAGTTTCTAGATTTGCAGATTTAGGCCAAACCCATCTACTTTATCTGTCTATTCTTTTCTTAAAATGAAGCTGTTGACAATTAAAAATACTTCAAAACAGCAAAACATTAAATATATAATATTAAACAACATTACTGCAGAACATGTCTTTGATTTATATGAAATGCTAACTGGAAGCATTTTCTCTCATGTCATTGGGAGAGTAACCAGGAATCCTCCCATGAAGGGATGGGATTGAATGAAGAGGTTATTTGTAACATCTTTAACCCACCTTTTCCCTCTGAGGGAAAGTTATTTCCTGAACTTTTGCATGAACAGTGATGAAAACCCACTCTTTTTTTGGGATTGTCCCCTGGGTGTTTGCCAGTTGCAGCACAGGGGAAATAAGTGTACCCTGGCCTTAATTTTAAGGTTAATAGTCCTATGAGGCCTGAAATTAAGGACTGGATACAAGCCTCAAGTGCTTATGTACAGATGTAAGTTGAGTTAATGCACCTGGGGACTTTGAGGGTGAATATCTGTAAAAATAGACTTTTGCATACAATTAATTGGGACAAGTAGATTAAAAATAAAGAGAAAAAGGGAAAATTTGAAAGGTGATAAAATATATACAGGGTGACTCCTCATTAACTTCTCAGCAGGAAGACATCAATACCTTCCCTCCCCAGTCTTGCTGCTCCACCTGGACACAGTTTTGAGGCTACAGAGATTCTCCAAACAGGGAGCAGTTTGTAACGGGTGTCAGTGTCTGCATTCTGCACGCTTCTGGGTCCTGATGGAACCTCAAAGGTACAAGGTGCCATGGCAAATGGCAGAGTTTTCATAAAAATCCTCTAAATGATGAGGAGCTCTGGACTTCTGCCAGCTCTCTCTAGAACAGGCCCTTTCAGCCTACAGGGGGCACAGACACAATCAACTGATGGATCTATCTATATTACATCTTAATATTAACATACTATTTTTAATCATTTTGAGTCCCTTTAGGTTTTTTAGTCTTTCAATAAAAGAAGGGGGGAAATCCTATATCACCAGCAGATTGTTCCAGTTTTGAAATAAATATTCCCTCATGACCCAAAATGGGAAGTCAGCTATTCCCAGACTGTAGGACTACAAAGTGAAGTGTAGAAAGATGGATATGGATATTTCAGAATACTGTTAAACAATATTGTTAGAGCTGTTCAATCTTCTTGATTTACTGAGATTTGTAACCAGGCTTAACCGTTCCTAATCTATGGTAATTTATAGATGCAAGAGGATTAGCTCAAATATTTAAGCTCCCTTTTTTCTTCCTCTGTATCAGTCCTGATTTGGCCAAAAAACATTGATTAGTGCAAAATTTCATAGTTAGCTCTGATAGCTTTTAGTGTGCATAACACCTTTAGATTTCTTCCTTTTTGGTATGGTACAGAGCTCTAAAGTATGTTGAATACATCTGCTTGTCTATAGGCAGATTACTGATATTAAATGTCCTAAATCCTATTCCAGTAAAATTGTTTCAGTCTGCTGAGTATTTATCTATGCTATTTTTTTAACCTAGAGAATAAGATGCTCATGCAGTACAATAATGAATGGTTATAGTTTAAATTGGCACATGCTTTAGTAGAGTGTTTAAGAGAAGGAGCATAGCAAAATAAAAATAGATTTTTTAAATTAATCTGATTAGTCATGTTTCAGTACATACAATAAATGCAATGACATCACATTTTAGAACCTAAGTGGTATTTTCCATCATATAGAGAATATTTTTTGCAGAGTTGTTGAAAGCTCTTTAACTATGACATTTAATAACAATATAATGGCTTTATTTAAAAAGGGTATAGTGATTTTATCCTCGTGCTAGAATACTTATGTGGGTCCTTTGCTCATTTACAAAAGAATTCTTCTTATTAAGGTGTGCAGTGAAATTTCTGTGTTGGTAGGACTTTCTCAAGGTGTAGGAAGTGGAAAAAAAAAATCCTTACCCTATATTATTTGTAATGGGAGTTACTTTGGAGTTCATATGTTTTCAGAGAAGGAGATTGAAATAAATGAGGAAATGTGATCTTCTAAGTTTTCAGTTACTAATTTTCTTTAAAATAGTTCTGAAATTCTTCCAAGCATTTTGTATTCTTAGCTACTAAAAATCACAACTAAGTCATCACAGGGTTATGTGTGAGCAACATATGTACAAATGACAGTAGTGTACATCTAAATGTGCCATTCATATGCCCAGATATGGCTCAGAAGTCTATGCCTGCTTGTTTATAATGAATATATGTTCAGGCAGTAAAGATTAAAAACTAATTATGCACATGCTGTCAGTACTAATATTTGTACTTAATTTGATTTGCACTACACCAAATAATAAACCTGACTAAAATTATAAAAAGTTATATGTACAGCTATTAATATGCTCTTTTTAGAGTACCTTATTCATTTTGAAAAAGCCTACTAACTGAGTTTTAATGCTGGTAAAGCAGATGAAAGGCATGTAAAGCTAAGATAAAAACCAGTGAATACTCTTATTTAGTAGTAATATAGATTGCTTTTACTGTCCTTTGTTTGAGCCCATTGTGATATTACGTATTTCAAGAGATGAAAAGAAGTTTAGGTACAATGAATTGCTATGAACTGAAAGCATCAATTGGGAGGTATCCAATCCTTGGCAATGGAAATCAGTGATGGGAAAGTAGCAAAAAGAGGTTTGAATCTCAGTTATCCTTTGGTTTCAGCCTCTCTCCATGGCCGGGGATCAGCCTGTGCTGTAACGTGTCACACACACACGGACTCAGCTCGGCAGTTTCAGGCTGATGCCAGCGCAGGGCTGGCAGGGAGTGCTCCTAGGGCAGGGCTGGCAGGGGATGATCCTGGGGCAGGGGATGCTCCTGGGGCAGGGCTGGCGGGCGATGCTCCTGGGGCAGGGGATGCTCCTGGGGCAGGGGATGCTCCTGGGGCAGGGCTGGCGGGCGATGCTCCTGGGGCAGGTCCCCACGGGGCTCTCACTGCATGACCTGATGCTCTCTCCAGGACAGGACAGCTGTGCCCGGGTTGGGCTGCGCTGCCATGGCTGGGCTCTGCCAATACCGGCGGCACAATGTCCCTCTCAGGCTCGCTCCTTTCTTTGCAGATCAGCTGCAAACCATGACACCTGCCCCGGTAAAACCCGCGGGTGTTTGGAAAACCACTGACTGCAAAAGGAGGGGCGGCCTGGGGGACTTGGTCACAAAGTGTCTTTCCTTGGAAGTGGGTCACAGGTTCCATGTGAGAAGCAAGGTGGGCACTGTCCTGCCCTCACAGGACAGCCCCTGCACCCCTCCTGTCCGGGAGGCAGTGAGGAGGCAATCGGCTCTGCAGAGCAAGGATATTTTCAGCTATCACAAGAGCACTATCTCCCAGTCTAATCCACTCCCTAGGAATTTAAAATACCTACAAAAAGCACCTTAGAGATCCTGACAGAAGCTCCCAGTACAGTAGTAAATCTCCCAGGGCAGAATGCTCAACAAAGAGAATGAGAAAATAAATTTATCACTTCAATATCCATTAGTGGCTATCTGTGCTGCTGTACACACATTAATAATAAAAAATGTTAGGCTTATAAAATAAGGCATCTGCACATTTCTGGAATATATTCATTCTGTTATCAGTACCCAAACTTTATGATAGATCATCATGTAATTTCCTGAGTGTGCTGTTCCTTAGCTGGAGCACATATATACATCTGCCATTAACAGGAAATAAATATGTGCCATTTTGGCATTAAGATTCATGTCCCAATATGATATCAGATATTTTTTAATTTTTTAACTGATACCTTCAGTAAACCAGAATGCCTAAGGACTTGGATGATCAGATAACTGTTAGAAGCACATGGAATGAAAATGCTTTTCCTTTCAGTCCCTCACCACCATCTGGTACATTCTTTAGAGTGGCATTATTTCTACAGACTATTAATAGGAGCTACACACCATCTTGAGCTGTTTCTAAATAATTAGCTCCAAAAGTCATATTCTCGGCTATATGTTTGATACTTTTTTTTTTGCCTCCTCAGACTGAAATGGTTCTATCTTTATTTTTTTTCTTATATTTTCTTATCTATATAATGGTACTTCAAGCTGCTGTGTTAGAGTTTCTTAAAAACCAAAACCAAAACAAGAAAACCTCAAAACAGCCCCCGACAGAACAAACAAATAATTCCCCTATTGTATAAGGAGTAATAGAGTTTATAAGTGACAATGAGTTTTTCTGGGTTTTATTCAAGTTATTTGATTGTGTATGATTGATATATTACTACTGTGAAATATGTTTACTTTTTCAATAGTTTACTTTTCTTTATCAAAAAATTGCCCATATACCGGTGAGGGAGGATTCCATTAGGAATTCCTAACAGCATTTCCTCAAAATTTCAACTTTACATATCTATATATACACACACTTTGCAATGTCTTGCAGAAGGCATTGTCCAGGATGTAAAAATAGAATAAAGTAAGGATTTTTTTGTTGGTTTTGGGGTTTTTTTCATAAATAGATAAAAAGCAAAGATCTTTCACACTCTTGTTCAAGGTACGCAATGTCTTTTTACTCTTTGTGCCCTTTTCCTGAATTATTTAGTGGCTTAGTCATGTGGTGGGAGATTGTTTTATTGCAAAGGAGGCAGTTCCCCATGAGACAGATTTGAAGAAATTTTATTTACTTTTTAGAACTGTATATCTGCTTGTGTCGATTGAAAAATGTGTGCCTCAAATTGTATACATGAATTTATTTTCAGTTCCACAAAGATTGATTTTATGAAGCTAGAAAATAATATTATAGATTCTAAACATTTTATAAATGTCTGTCCAGTGTTCTTCTGTAAAATATAGGTAGATTCAACTTGTATGGTAGACATTGGTGAAATGAGTCCTAAATATGTAGGCCTCTTTATTTTTAAGGCATTGGTGGCCACACAATCTGAATACTGTAATGCATCTTTGAAGTGATTCTATCTCTGTTAAGATTTAATAATTCATTGTCTTTACTACCCTTGCCTAATAAATAAAAGTATGATTACTATTATTAAAAAATAATAAACTAGAAAATCACAACAGCAGCAAAACTGACATAAATTAACCAATAAAGACCACTTTCTTTTTTTACAGGAATGTTATTTTTTAATCATCTTTGCACATTACTGTCAGTGTGCCCATTGACATCAAGTATTACACTCCATAGTAATGATCTGAGTCTTCTATTACTCATGAAAAAAAAAACAGTGTCCAAGCTGTTGAAACAATTATCCCACTACAGAAGCTTCCTGTGTTCCCAGAGAATCTTTTAAGAGATGGTTGTTAGGAAAGCAAACAAAGACAGTTTCACATGCTCGTGGAACACCATCGAATTGGCAGGGATATTAACAGCTCAGCATGATTCATTTGTCCTTCTTGAGTGCTCCAAATCCATCACTCCACATGACAAAATTCACATTTTTATAGGATTTCTGCTTCTTGTAGAAAAGCTGCATTTCCATTTTTAATAGATTTTCAGTCTTCAGAATAAGACTTAATATTTTTGTTATTGCCAATCTCCTAGAAATTCTGCACAGGCAACGTAAAGCTTCTTAATTTATTTTTGTAACAGTACATGCACATGAATGCAGGTTGCTGAGCAAAAGGAAAGAGGTCTAATTAACCAGACAGTTAATTGCTAGGACAACACCAATCTTTTGTTTGAAGCAATAACATTTACATAATACAGCAATTCCCATTTTTGATCTGAAAGAAATAGTGGGAGCTCTTATGAAATGGTGGAGCTGCAGGAGCCCCTCCTAAGCTCATTCTCACCAAGGTAAATAGAAGTTTTCTAAATAGCTGAGTAAATCTGAATCAGACAGGAGCACTTATGGTTACCATTGGGATGTATTTACCAGGTAGACAGAGCTCTATTGCTAACAATATCTAAAGCAGTCTACACTAATAAATATGTAGTTTTGGCAGTGTAATGAAATTTTCTGTTCCTTTTACTGTTTCCAAACAGAGATTGTTAGTCTTTAAACCCACAAACAGAACAATTAAAACAGTAAAATCTGTAATTTAGACCTGCTTTGATCCAGTAGAATTCAGCCTGAAGAATGCCCAAATAATACAAGGGGTACTTTCCACAGAAATTTATTGACTCTCAGTTTGGCTTCTCTTTAGTCTGGAAGGGGGTGCAGGAAAGAAACACCCTCAGCTGTCTGAACTGAGGTGTCTAGTCCAGGGTGCTGCCATAATCAGTACAGAGTGGGGGGTGCATTGCCAAAGCAACATCACCATGGGTAAGTGGGAGTGAAATGCAGTTACAGATTATCCCTGCTTAGGACAAATTGATTTATTTTTTTCCATCTCTTGTATGCAGAGATTTTTAAGAGAGTTTGGACAACTAATGAAGCCTAGTTACCCAGATTAGCTGTCCTTAGAGAGAACTGAGGTCATCTTTTAGGAGCGGCAAGTTGTTATTGACACCCAACAGCCCAAGCAATTGAGTTTGGTGGAAGAGCTGCAATCCCCACAGTTGTCTTCCTTTGGCTCTGCTGACCCTGAGGATCACTCAGACAGTAACTATTCCCTCCTGCTGGGCTGGACAAACAGGATCATGAGCCATTCCTTGAGGCTCAAGTAAGGATGAATAAAAACTTGCATTTAGGATCATGACTATTAAATGGGTTTGGTACCCATGCTCTAAAGGTATTAGCTCATGTTTTCAATTCCAAAGGAAGATTCCAAAGGAAGAAATGCACCCAAGAGCTGGAGCCCTTTATATATTCACTAGATGAAATCTGTAGTCTTCAGCCCCTCCTTTTTGGGCTTTTGTTTTTTTTCACTTTGACCAGACCTGAGCTTGAATGTGAAATTTTGATTCCGATCCCAGATCCCAAAGCCTCCACTGAGGTTGGTTCAGGTAGTCTGGTTTGTTCCTTCTCCTGTAGGAGTTAGATATAATTTCTATTCACCACTAGGTAGCCTTTATGCAGATTCCTGTGGGCACAGGGGCCAGCTGAAGCTGCTCATGCTAAACACGCTGTTGTCCCTGTTTTACAAGACACTCCTGACTCGAAGCAGGTTTGATTCCATATATTTCTAACTTCATTTACATCTCAATGGTATCACCCCCCCATGTGTTTGCACATTTCTATTCTTAAGGCTTGTCATCTGAATGCTACCTTTTATCCCACTCCAAGCTTTTGCACAGGAATACTTGTTGTCATCTCGTGATCTGCTGAGCATTAATATTCTGCAAGGCACTATGGGGGTTGTGCTTCGCTGAGCACGTTTTCACCTGAAAGCAGTTTTTTAATATAAACATTTGCTTAATATTCTGTACATTTAGAGTATTTTATCTGCATCAGTGCTTTACTGAAAGTAATTTAAATTCAATGGGAACTGATTATGCATAAAGAATCAAGCCCTTTCATAGTAGTTTTAATAATATACATATAGATTATAAAATGCATCTGCCCAATTGGAAGAATATTTTTTGTGGATAAATCCATGTCCAAGCATTTAATCTGTTTCTACATGAACACTGGATTGTGTATTTGAGGGATTCTTCTGTGCAGCATTGTGATGTGTAGCTTTTAAAAGTTTAATTATGAGGCATCTGTTGCATAATAATTTTTTTATTGTAATAGTAAGCTATTAAAATAAATAGTGGCTCACAGAGGAACTATTTAGCTCTTTGCTGGAATAAACAATCCCTTTGGAGAGAGGCCTAGCCCTTGCAATCTTAGAATTGTCTTGTTGTGAGAGCAGTCTGATCTCACAGGTCTCTCGGAGCACGCTTGCCCTTGCTGGGTCCCAGCTGATGCTGTGTACAAGACACGGTTGTGGGTGCCGGGCACATTTGGGCTGTACGTGCCTCATGTGCCTTTTGCATGGCCACTGTGAGCTGTTCTACTTCTCCTCCTTCCCTCTTAGATCAGATGCAGCTCTTAGGATGGAAGGACCTGAACTGAAAATATCTGTCAGTTCCTGTTGACTACAGATGCATCCTGGATAAATAAACTGAGCACCTAAAGCATCTGCAGGGCTGAAATTAAGCAAAACGAATCACAAATCAATACTTTACCTTGTGTGGTCCTGAGCTGCTGTCCTAAACCTGGACCACTGTTGGGTACTAAATAAATAACCTGATCTTCAGATGGGGTGAGAGCTCCAGAACCTCTGAATTACAAGTTATCTTTTTGATTCATATAGCTTTTGAACACAGTGTAAAGCTAATACAGGATTTAGTTCTTACATTTAAGTATTTGAAGTTTGAAATTTGAGATTTTCTTTGTCATAGTGCCTATGAAGTAGAGTTAATAAATACTTAAATACTTTAGACAGAGGTGTATTTTTAATGTTCATTTATAATTCATGTTTACACAGTTTTTTAAGATTTAAAGTGACATACAACTGTTAAATATCACAATCATGGCAGCTCTACTAATGAAAAAGGATTACTTGAACATTAGAAGAAGCCTATTTTTATCCTTTCATTGTATAGTTTCATCACCGTAAATTTTTGGAAGTTCGTTTAATGCTGCCCCAGTTGTTTAATGTGTTAAATTATAGCAGTTAATTTCCTAGCATTTTGAACATGTCTTTAGTTAGAAATACACTGACTCATAACTGATATCAAACTCAGGAAAAGGAAACTTTATTAATGTACCCAACTTTAGAATCAGTTTAGATTTGTTACCCATTGAAGGGGATCAGCTATGAGTCTTCATATCTTAATGTTAGTCCAAGTTCTCATAGATACTAATTTTATTTTCCTTTTCCATCTTCTTTAAAAGGAACAAGTTGACTGATAGTTATATAAACTGAACTACATGTTTCGATTGAGTAACATATATTTCTTTAAAAGTACATTCCCTGTTTGGTTTTGGGGTTTTTTTCTCCTTGGTATGTAATTATCTTGTCATAAATAATTACCTTGGTGTCTTATCTAGAAAAAAACCCTGTTAAACTCTGGTGCACATTGGAAAAGTTGTATTTTGTGTCCAGATGAACACTGAAGGTGCTTTTCTACACACAGTTACCAGAGAACCTGTGATGAGGACAAGGTCAGTGCAGTTTCTCTTGCACCATGACTTGATCTTGGTGAGTTGCGGGGATGACAGGATTCAGCCAGGAAAGCAGCTCTAATTCTACTTGTAGGTCTGAAAAGCAAGCAAATTCCAGGCTCTGTACAGGAGCTTTGAGTTGAACAGCTCTGGACATTCTGCAGATTCATTTGCATCCATTTTCTTCCTGCTGTGTTCAAGAGACTTTCTTCTCTTCTGAACAAGCAGCCGGAGGATGAAGTGAAAATGCGTTTTCACAAGTCTAATCTAGAATCATATTAGAAATTTGGGGATTTTGCTCATCTTCTGAGATTCCCCAGGTTCAGATATGCTCTTTGTGTATCAAAAGAGATCTTTCTTATTTATTTGCTGTCTGAGCCAAACCTGACATAGAGTACTGTCTAAAAGCTGTACCTAGACATGTTATGCAAATAGGGCCAAATAACTGCAAAAATGTGAAATTGCTCATCTCTAGGGAAAAAATCTAAACCCGAACCTCACATTTTTTGAGAACCTCCTATTATGTACTTTTTATTGTTATTTCTACTATAGCCATTGGCTCTTTTTCTTTCATATGATAGTGTTGGCTGAAGTTGAATTTAATATTAGTCATTATTTTACTGGGGAAAAATGACATTGTATTAAAGATGTGAGAAAACAGAAAATGTAAATATGAGAAACATTTTATGCTGCAGCAAAGGGTGAATTGTGCAAATGAATGACGCTCAGGTTCTTGCCTGTAACATTGTCCCACACAGTTCAGATATGGACACACACACAGATATGGTCATTTTCTGATGGAAAATAATACACAGAGCTATTCCAGGGTTAGCAAAATCATTTAGGGATCCGTAGGTTCACGCCTGGCTAGAAAGTTTTTAGATAAAGCTTTCTTTCCTCAGGGTTGTGTGTATTTCCTCTGTGTCTGGTGGGAAGGATTCCACCTGTAGTGTGTGACTTGGCTGTGATAACGTGCTGGATCAGCCCAGTCCGTGTGGGTGGCTCTGATCCTGTACCCATGCTCTGTCCCGTGGATCTTGCAGGCTGCAGTGCATTTGATGGATCTGCACCTACTCCAGTATTGATTGCAAAAACTATTTCAACTCACCAGTGTGCAGGAAAGGCTATTTATTGAGGCGATTGGCCTTTTCGCACTAACTACTTGTTGTGCTAATTAATTTGCATAGCTTCCATCAATATTTCCATGAGAATTGCAAACCTAATTATTGTGTTTCACCAAGATTAAATGGAGGGTCTGTTTCTTATGAAGTACCTTGTCTTGTTTTAAGGGAAGAGTTCAGTTCACTGTAATCCAATTGTCTTCTCAAAACAATGGCTTAACAGTTTTTAAATGTCCACATTTATCTATATCAGGGCTAACTACTACTAATGCAGACACTTGACATAATTTGGTGACCTACATAACTATTTGTGTAGTTTTGCAAAAAAAAGATCTCTGAACTAAGGACCACTTGATGGACTAACATTTCTACTGTAGAGAAAATATTTAGCTCTTTCCTTATCATTCTGAGAGGCTGCTAGATTAGTTTTCTAAAAGAAATGCACTTAAGCTTCATTCTCAAGGCTTAAATTCACTTTTTAAGACAAGAAACAAATGCCATTCTCAATATGAATCCAGAGTACTATTACTGAAGACACAAATAATGACCACGAAAGCTGATTTTGTGAGAAAGCAAAACCTGGCCATCACACATTAGGTCGCATGCAGGTGTGTGCCTGTATTTTGTGAATATTTTTTCCATGTATGAGCAGGGAATTCATGGATGGACAGTGCCAAGTAGCTCATTAGTCATGTGTATGCACACATCAACTGGCCTGACCTCCAAACACAGTTGTTTGCACAAACTTAATGCGTGCTCACAGATGCCTGTGACCTGATTACTGAGCCAGGAGCACAATCCACTTACGGGCTGTCATGACTAGAGAAAACTGTAATGTTATTCCAATAGTAAAAACCTCCTGATCTCTTCTTCTTCTACAGGGAAACCATAGGGGTTTAATTCAATGTCAGTGTTGGTTAAACATAAGCTTTGCACAAGAAGGTGATGAGGTGGGCTTGTTTTTAAGTGTTTGTTGGTTTAGGTTCCATGTACAAAATATTCCTAGTTTGTTGTGGGGTTTTTTAGGCTGGTTTGGTTTTGTTTGGGTGTTTTTTAGCGAGCGAGTGGTTAATGGTTTTGAGTTTGGAGAAATAAGGTTTGTGGTTTTTTTAAACCCTCTACATACAGCACCATGAGAAAGCTGACACCTAAAATTATATTTTAAAGGAGGAGAAGAAGAAGGAAAAATAAAATATTCATATGTAGAACCATGAACAGGTTCCAGTGTAATGAGTAAAACTTAGTGCAATCTATACTCAGAAACTTGAATATTCTTTGTTGCAAATGATATAAAAGCTATGACCACACAAAAGGCTGTTTTTCTTACATTAGTTGAAAAAAGTACTTATTGCTTAATATCTTGTGCATATGTATAAGAATTTGATAAGATAAAATATTAAATCATGAAAGTGTCTTTAAGACTATTATATGTCTGTCCCAAATAAATTAAAGGATGGATGCAAGCTTCATTCTAAAAATAAACTCTGTTTTTGACAATCCTAAAATAATCAGATCATATATGCTCTTTTGGTATTTCAGGGAGTTTTAAAATCAGTTGCTTTAGTAGCAAAACAGCTAGAGATAGGAAGAAAATTGCTTGCATGAGGAAATCCCACTGGAATACACCACAGAGGCAGCACTTGTTGAACCCAGAAAAGAAAAAAAGACAGTGAATATTTCAAAACAAAATAGGGAAGGCCAGCTCTTACCAGAATGAGGAAAATGAGGTAGAGAACCAAAGAAAATTTGTGGAGCCAATTTTTTACTGCTCCCGAGCATCACAAACCATTGCAGGAACTCAGAGGAGCATTTACAAAACCAAGTTCTAAAGAAAGAGTTATGGTTAATAGCAAAATTCTGCCAGTTCTTGAAAGCTGACTTCTTTCTTGTGGCCCTGGGTAGGTGCAGACAAGCACCATTAAACACACAGTAATATCCAAGGGTCTGAGCTGAAGTTACTCATTTGCTATGGAAATTTCCTCTGAATCTATCAGTGTGAGTCAGGAACCTGCCCTGTGCTGAAACACAGCAAACCAGATGGGACAGGGAAGGAAAGTAAAGGATTTGAGACAGCACTCAAGGCTTTGAGTATCCCCAGGCTCTTCACACATTTTTGCCTGCCCTCACTCATGGAGTGCAGACCAATAATGCTCCTTTGTTCGGAGCTGTAGCTTCACACAGTTGAATGGTGGGAGTGAAGCCTGCTTTTTCTTTCCTGTGCAGGTCTGTCCCATGCAGGGGGACTCAGAGAACTTTGTAAAGTTCTCTCTGAAATGGTAATTATTTGCTAGATTTAGTTTATTGGTGTTGTTAGACTTGCTGGAAATGCTGGAGAAACCAAGCTTTGTAAAATCCATGCCAGAGAGATGGAAGTAGCTTTTCAGTGTGCAGCAAATACACACTGTCAGGTAATAAAAGAAACCAACTTAAAAAGCAGGATCAAGCATTGAGTAAGCTTTTGGGACTATCACTTATTTAGTGGACATAAAAGGAGGAAATAATGCAGTACATTCCTCAGCTCTTCGGGGATGTGTACTCCTCAGGGTTGGTGTGATATCTGACATTAAATGTATTCCATTCTTGTTGATAGAGAAGGTAATGCAAGTACATCAAAATAGTGTTTGTGCTGTGAATAATTCTCTTGGTATCCATAATGATGCAGGAAAGAAAGAAAGCATCGTAGCATCACTGAGGTTGTAAAAGACCTCTAGGGCCATTGATAGACTTCTGAGTACTTCCAGGGACAGTGATTCCAGCACTTCCCTGGGCAGCCTATTCCAATACCATGCCACCCTTTCAGGGAAGAATTTTTTCCTAATATCTGATCTCAACCTGCTCTGGAGCAACTTGAGGCCATTTCTCCCCATCCTGTCACTTGTTACCTGGGAAAAGAGACTGACTCGCCTTGCACCTCACATTACAGCCCTCCTCTCTCTTTCTTTCCGTTAATCTGGACTGGGGGCTTGGGGAAGTCGTGAGCTAGACTTAAACTGAGCCACTTTGGCTTAGTTGCAGTCATAAATGGAAAGGAAAGCAGAGAAAGTTTAAGTGGCCTTAAAATTAATTGGTTTTAGCCATTATTCTGTACTCTAAAAGAATTCAGGGACATTTTGTTGCTGCATTTTCTGAATAGTGGTACTTATTTTTAAATTAAATGTAAAATGAAAGTATGACTTCACTTATTGCACTACTATCATAGAATCAGAGGCTAGTTTGGGTTGGAACGGACTTTAA